>JANHGO010000002.1:52917690-52995292 GCA_024606505.1 Aquila spilogaster | reverse complement strand
CAGCCAATCGGACCCGGCCCACCAGGCTCCGCGAGAGCCGCCCCCACCCAATCACCGTGCGGGACCCAGCTCGGCCGGCCCATAGGACTCGGCCGCTGCGGAGACTCCCTGACTCAGTCCCGCCCCCTTGACCCCCGCCGCCCAATCACCGCGCGCCTCCGCGCCCAGAGCTAGCGAGACCCCGCGAGATTCCCTCACCTCACACAACCCTCACCTCGGGCGGCCCCGCCTTCTTCACCTTTCCTGCCAATCACGCGGCGCCGCTCCGGCCTGCCGGCCAATCGAGTCTCCCCCCGGGTCGATTCCCGCCCCCGAGACCCGCTTTTTGCCCAATCGCAGCGCCCTATCCGATCCAATTAGCCAATGAGGGGAAACGGCAGCCCGAAAAGGGGTTACTGGGCCAATGGTGCTCGGAGCCCGGGCGGCGGCCTGACTGGCAGCTCTGCTCACGAGTGAGGGGCGGCGGCCGCCGTTCTTCGAATCGCCGCGCGAGGCGCCGCGTGACGGGTGAGGAAGTGTCCGGTGCGCCCGTCCGCAGGCGGGCGGCGGGCCAATGGGAGGCGTGGAGCGGCTGACGAGCGGCGAGAGGGGCCAATGGCGCTGCCGGGGCGGGGTGAGGTGAGGACGCGGAGGTCGCTGGGGTGGGCGGCGAGGAGCGCGGCGGGGTGAGGGTCGGGAGCTGAGGGCTGGGAGCTGCGCGCGCCCGCCCGCCCTTGGCGAGACGCTCTGAGGTGGCAGCGGCGGCCTCCGAGCCGCGCGGCGCGAGAGCACCGCTGCCCTGAGGTGATTCCCGCCCCGCCCGCCGGCAGCTGAGTGCCGCCGTCCCGTGACCAGCGGAACTCGCTGAGCTCGGCGGAAACGCGGGCGTGCGTTCCGAACGAGGGCTGACCTCGAGGCGCGCGGGGCGGCGTTGCCTCAGGTACCGCTGGCCGAGGCAGGTGGAGCGGGCGGGCGCGGCGGGCTCGGGCCGCGCTGAGCTGAGCTGAACTGTGCTGTGCTGCCCCGCCCGCTGAGGAGGGCTCGCGCTGTGCGCTGCCGCTGTGCGCTCTGAGCCCTCTGCGCGCGCCCCGCTCGGCTCCGCGCGGCACCGGAGCGCGTGCAGCGTTTGCGGCGCTGCGTTGAGTTCACTCGCGGCGCTCTGCGGTTCTTCGGAGCGTTTTGCTCTGAAGCGCTGTGTGGGGAATTAAGGCTCCTTGTGAACTCTGCTGCGCTTTTCAGGTGTTGATAGGTACCGTTCTGCTCCGGAATTACGGTGTTTTGCTGCCACGTTTGTTTTAAACGCACTTATACGTTTACTTGAAAGAAAAAAACGCGGAGGGGTTCGTTTACAGCTGCTTTATATCGCAGGGTCCAGGCAGGGAAATGCCGGCTGGGACTCGTGCCGTACGTTTGTACGGACCACTCGGAAAGGCTCCTTTAGAAGGCAGCGCACGGGATATTAAAAAATAATACCACCGGAACATTTCGGAGAACGTTTCGTATTGTTTATTGATGTTCCCTTTTTCATTACCGTTAAGCATCGACAAAGTCCAGTTTTTGCAAGGACGTCGGTAGCTCTCGAATTGAGGGGTGGGAAGTAACCGGCCGTACCAGCGCAGGCGGCCTTCAGTGCTCATTGGTCCGCTGCCTCCACGTGCTCCGGGGCGGCTCGCGGTCCGCTGCTGGAGGCGCAGCGCTGCTTCCCTGAGCTGAAGTGCTGTGTGCAGCATAAAGACTTTCTCCCTTACGCCTCTGGTTCCTGACTTCCTCCTGATTAGGGAATCCAGTCCACGTTGACTTTTTAGTTGGACGTCAGCAGATAGATGTCTTGCCCTTGAAATACTTGCAAACTCCTGTTGGGCACTGTCTTGTAGATTAACTTTTATCAGAAAGAGCAAAAGAGCTGGATTGCAGTCCTGGCGTTGCTAGTGATTCTTCTGACAGCTTCTTGCTGGGTTACTACAAGCCATATTTTCCATTTTCTGTGTGTATAAAGTGTAACTAAAACGTGGGACATACTTTCTTTTTTGTTTGACTGTTTGCCACAACTGCATTGTCTTTTTTATTTGCCCTTTGAAATCGAACGAGCTCCTTTCAATGAAGTAGAAGACTGGTGAGATAGCAGCTGAGGGGATACGCTTATCTTGCATGTCCATATGCAGTCAAGTCAGATGCCAGTGTTGAAGGACCCACCCTAACGGTATATCGTCCTGCTGCGCAGAGCTTATAAACCCTTTTATTGGCATCCTTGGCCTCTGCCTTACTATGAAAGGCAAGGGGAAACGAAATCGAAGCTGGCTTGTGCTGAAATATATTTAAGGAAACATGGAATTTGCAGATATACCAAGTGCTCAATTTCTGATAGACCTCGTTTCCTCAGTACAGTCCTGAGATAGAAACCTGTTACCTGAAATAGTGTTGCATGTTAGTTGTATAAATCACACCTGCTTAGAACACAGCTGCAGAGTGAATGCATGGTGTACTGCTGTAAGTTGGTGCTTCCTTGTTACTTCATGTCTATGCACAAGAAGCATTAAGTCTGCTTGCTAGAGTTGGTGTGCAGCTTTGAGCAAGAGTGCTTTGCGAGTAGTCCAGTGAGCTCGAGCTGCTGGATGAGTGAGGTGGCGAAATCTGATAGCAGTTACTTGAACTGGACAGGTAGAAACACTGCTCTAGATCCTGCCAGAGCCCAGTTTGATTGCAACTAATTTGTCATCCCCAGTGATGCATGGAGATATGCAATTGGTGACTGCTGCTGATGAAACATGACAGATCAATTCTAATTTTTTACTGGTGAGGACAGTTATTCATGGGGACATGCATCTGTCTCTTGCTATTTTATTCACAGTAAGAGGACTGTAAAGCAATTGTGAGTCTGCTTTTAGAGTATCAAACACTGAACAGTAGTGTATCTAAATTTGTCTGACACCTAGCTAAACCCATTTAAACTGCATGTAAAAGTAAATACTGTAGTCTGGAAGCGCAGAGGACAGCCTTGTCTCTTCCTGAAAATCTGTTGTATCAAGTTCAGTATTTCCTTCTGACTCCTGGGAGATTTACTCTCCCCTTGAATTTGCCACTTGTCTTGCAGAGGTATAATCTTTCTGACAGCACTCTGCATAAGGCTAAGTGGTGGAAGACAATGTGTAATCATCCCTGTTCTGTTTCTTTGATGTTCCTCAACAGTGTGTTAACCTTAAAATTCTCCATGAAAGATGGTATTGCTCTGTATAAAATGCTGTAATCTAGCTTCAGATGTAGGCTTTGGTGTTGTTTTTTTTTTTGTGCCTTGGGAACTAGCTATGAAAACAGGCCTTTAAATGATAGAATGGTGCTTTCTGATTTCATGGCTCAGTATTGTACATAAATGTCCTTCAGGATGTGTGTGCAGTTTTTTTTCTTGTGACAATTTAATGCAGAAAAAGAATATTAAAGGGAACAAAGCATAATTAAATGCTTGCATAGATTTCTCTGATGCACAAAAGGGGTACTCTGAGCTGCACTATTGATAACTTATTGTGTGGGTGTTTGACAAGGCCACACATACCTCACTATACAACTCTGCAGATGCATTCCTCAGCATTCTGCAGCACTGTTAATATTTTATTCATAAATCCTACTACTAAAACCATAAAACATCATAAACAGTGTTAGTGCCTGTGAATTTGAGGGGTTTTGGCTAGTCATATTTTGCTGTAAACTGATGATGGTTCTAACATACAGAGGGATAATCAATATGTGCAAGGCATCTATAGCTTTAGAATTTGTTGTCTACTAGTCTTTTCCTTTGAAGAATAATTTTCCAAAATTTTCATCTTTAAGGCCTTTTATCACTTTATAAAGCAGAAAGTAAATTTATCTATTAATAAGGCAGAGTGGGGAAAAGAGTGTTTTGTTGTGACTTTGATTAGGTTTGCCTTAGTTTATGAAGTCCGTACCTTTATCTAGAAGGTAAGAAGGTTCTGCTCGTGTTGTCGAATGGGAAACAAATTCTTGGTCTGTTCTAGGTAACACATAATTATTAAGAGGCTAGGGGGAAAACATCAAATAATCAAAACAAGTGGATGAGCTAGCGTAGGTTGGTCAGTCAGAAAGGCATGTTGATCAAAATGAGCATTACCTTCAGCTTTAAAGCAACGGTGTGGAAACTTTGGCCCATCACTGCTGTTTGTGGCTCTTGCAGCTTAGTTTTTGCAGTGGTCATATTGCAGTGACAGCTTTGTTCCAGATTTATACAGTATGCACTATATACAAGTATGGTAGTCATGATTTAGCGCTGGGGCTTGAATTCATCCCAAAGTCTGTCATCTCCAAAGCACTGAACTCCATACCCTGTAGTGTTTTCTAGCCAAAACTATTTTTATTTCTCTTTTCTGGAGGAGTAACTGAGTCCTTTGCTCAGCCACAGAGCTTAAACATGATCTTGGCTTTAACAGGAAGTGCTCAGGTGCTTAAAGTCAGTATATAATAATTTGCCATTTAAAGATGCAGGTCTGATTGTTTATTGTTCTTTCTGTCTCATTTCCCTTCTTGCGGCTAAATACCAGTTGTAGGTAGAAGAGGGAAGATCTTCAATCCTCTGTAGGTTTTTGGAGAAATTGACAGTTCTCTAGTTCTCTGTTCTCCATTTCTTTGCACCAGAAATGACCCTGCTGCTCTTTGTCACCAGTGTTCCCTTTTATCACTCTCCTGGCAGCTTCTCTTGCTCCATTTTGATGTTGGAACAACAAATGAACTCCCTCTGAAGCTAATGTCATGCCAGCAGATTTTGAAGCAGCAAGAAAATCATCTCTGTCTCTGAAGACAGAATTGGAGACCTTTGTGAATGAGCTGTGTTCTTAAAATAGCTCCGCAGCATGTTATCCCCAGAAGGTGAAGAAGTTAAAGCATCATACCACTTGTATTTGTGTGAGCAGGATCCCTAAATAGTGGAGTGAGGAGAGAAGCAGGTTTCTTCCTTCTCCTCCAAATTGATGTAATTACAATAAGTATAGCATCTAAGTACTTTGTTTCTGCAATATCTTCTTCTGGGGGGGAGTAGAGGAGGAAGAGGCTAAGACACCAGTAATTAAAATAAATTGAATTATTTAGATTGTAGGTTTAATCAGTGAAGAAAATAACACTGTTGTGGTGGTGTTTTTGGAATGCCATCTTTCCTAGACCTGGCTAGCTTTTGTTCTGTCATTGATTCCAGTGACAACAAATTGAACAAACCAGTTGAACTGATCCAAATTGATGGTATGCCTCTTGCTAAGCATTTTGTTCATGGCATCATAGCTAACAGGTATGATTATTTCTTATCCTTCATTCAATTACACTGAAGCAAAGCATGTGCTAAAACTTGCTTTGTCAGAATAACTGTGTTTTGACCCAATACTCCACAGATCAGATTCAATGAAGTCTTGGGTAGAAGATAAAACCTTTAGGCTGTAAAGTTCTTGCAGATGATGCATCAGTAAATACCAGTTAGTTTTATCTGCTTTAGCTTTGTAATGGTAACACAAAGTCCAGCCTCTTCTGTTTCTTTGTTTTTTTTCTTCTCATTTCAAGTCTGGATAGCTTCTTAGAGCTTGTTCATATAATGCTAGAAAAGATTAGTCATAGTAGCTTGTAAATCAATCCGTCACCATGTCAGAGCACCTTGAGTGTTGTAATGGACCACGTTCATTCAGTATCAAGAAAGAACAATGCATTATGGAAACACTCATAAACAGTAATTTTTAAATTGATGTCTTTGCAGCAGGAACGCCTATCCATTACAGCAGGGCAATTTTGAGAATGCATCTTAAACACTGGTTTTTACTAAGGTACAGAGAAGTGATTATTCCCTGTGGTCTTGCCAGTTTTACTATATTTCTTTGTTATACACAGTCAACATGGGAATGCATAAAAGGCCAAATCATCTAGAAACTAATTGGGAACAACAAACTTGCAGCCTTGTTCATGATGTCTCACTTCAGCGTTGTCTTCAGTTTGACTCCTGTAAACCAGAATAATGTGATGCTAATTAAACTTGTTTGCATAGGAGATGTTGTAATTGGTGCAACTTGAAGCCTGTGCTTTTATTTGATCATCACAGATATGGAAAAACAAATTTCAAGTTGACTCCGAACTTGCTTGTATATCTGACAGTAGACTTTGGCCCATAATGTTAATTTAAAATGGACTGTGTAAAGCAAAATCCCCAGTTCATAAAATCAGGGGATTTATACAGCATCAGAATTTTCACATCTCCCTCACGTAAGCTTTTCTGAATCACTTCTGTGAAGTAGTTGGTCGTTAGGTTCCCATTCTATAGTATCAGAGCACTTGGATGCTATCAGTGACAGCTCTGTTCACTAATTGACTGCTGAGCCTTCACACACTGAACTTCTGCCCTTGCCTGGAAGCCTTGTCAGTGGGTTTCACTACATATATTTGTGCAGATGTATATTTCTGGGTTTTTCTGTGTCTGCTGTATGTGAAGAGGGCAAGAACTAAGTATGTGTCAGTTGCATTTTTTATTCTACAGCCATAGCACTGGCATCACGCACATCCCTGATGCCTTTCCAACTCCTCAACATCGTTGACTAGGTTTGAGAAGGTGGGAAGAAGCAAAGGTACTGTGAGGTGGCAAATGCCATCTAGCAGGAAAGCAGTTTGATCCCAAGATGGCCTGTAAATCAGGCTTCATTTAGTCTCTTCCTTGCACAGAGGAAGGTAATTTAAAATTAGTATGCATTTATTTTTGTTGTTGTTTTATTAGCACCAGTCTTTATGCATGTGCCATAGCACTGTTGCAGCCTTCTACTAAACATTTGCCATATAAGCTGACGTAGCGGAACATGAAACTTTTCATGGTTTCATTCCAGGTAGTGCCATAGGATCCTGTGAATTGCTCTGGGTTTATACCCATTTGCAGAAGTAATATCATCTTGAAGAATCTGCAAGCAGCCATCTTAGACATCTGAGTTTCTTCCCACTGTTGCTTAAGACAAAATGAATTTCATATAGTTATTAGTGAAGGAAAATTATAAGGACAGAATCATGCAGGAAGCTCATTACAATGTAAATGCTGAAATAACCCAGTGATTGGGCGCTGATTCTGTCCTCACCCCCTCACCCATCTTCTGAGCTGCTTTGTATTAAAAGTAACGTCTGCAGGATGATGCTTCAACATCTGTTATTGCTGAAACAAAATAATTTGCTTGTTTGTTTTTTTTTTGCATTCTTCCAACATCTGCACGTGTAGATCTCCCATATGTTCATAATTTCTAGTATGATCGCTTGTTTGCAGGAAATGCATCTAAGTATATGGAGAGCTATCTTTGCTTAGGTGGGAAATGTTTAGGTGTGGAATTCTGTCTTACCATTCATTTTCATTAGATATTAAGTGACTGTTCACCACAAAGAGGAAGACTCTTGAAGTTTACAGGCTATGGCCTCTCTGTCTTTCTGAAATGTTAGTACAGCACTAAACCTATGTGAATAACTTGCCTAATTTCCCATTCCTGGAGTGTTTGTAGGCAAATAACCACTTTTTTTTTTTTAAGTATTCCATCTTGAAAATGCTCTATTTTTGTTGGGACTTTGAATTTTGACTTAATAGGTTGATCCAAGAAATGGATTATAGGTGTATCTTGCTGACTGCTTGCTTTTTTCAGTCGCTCTGGCTGTGGTTATTCTGCTAAGCTGAAATTTCTTTGTTTTCTGTTTTAGACGATTGCTCCAGTATTTATAGTTGCAAGAACTGTTTTTTTTAAATATAATGTACTTATGAATGTGACCTGAAGTATCACTTTCTCAGTGTTTATACTAGAAAATTACAACAGTGCAAAGGTTCATCATAAGCAAATAGAAAATACTGAAGATTTAAGAATATTTAGAAATCTTCTCTGATCTTTAATTATCATGTGATTAATTCTGGCTTCTGGTCTTGAAACTGAATTGTAATTGGGAAAACACATGCTTAAATCATTCATATCCTGGAAGATGCTTGAGCTTAATTTTAAGCATGCGTGTAAGTTACATGAGTTCAATGACTCGTAACTACTTGCTTGAATCTTGTGCAGTGTCAGTCTGACTGATTAAACAAGAGTTGTAATGTGAATGCTGCAGTAAATAAGATAAATATGGTGTCTGGTTTTCTGTGAATTTATCACAGATTTTGACTTCTTCAGATTCTTTCTGGTATGAAAATGAAATTTGAAAAAAAAAAAAAAGGAAATATTCAACTAATTGTATAATATGTTGAAATGTATTAAGTTACACGAAAGAATCCATATTATAGTAATCCTGCATATATATGGGGAACGAGTACCAAGCATGCATGGCAGATGGTTTCAAAGGAAATCCTCGAGAGCTAGGATTAAAAAGCAATTTTCAGCAAGTTTAAAATGGGTCTCCATATTTGGGTCACAGATATTAACTCTTTCGTCACAAACAAATGAGAGAGAAGTCTTGTAGGATTGTTATGGAAATGTTTCTCTCAGCTAAAGCTGACCAATATGCAAAGCCAAAGGGAGAAATGAGAATGTTGATTCTGTTTCTAGTCCTGCTGTTCTAGCCACCACTGGAAGTAGATTTGCAGTATACAGAGACAACGGTGTGCTGCAAGTTAATAAGTTAATGGGACTCACCATTTGGCTAACCATCACTGGTAACCTGATGGAAAACAATGTATTTGTGGCTTCTTCAGTTTTTCTATACCCACCCCAGCAGATTTAAACAAAGACTGTGTTGCAGAATAAAATGCTCATAGAGTGGTCTTTTTGTTGTTCAGAAGTTGGAATTTTCAAGGACAACTGAGATGTAAAGATTATGGTACCTAAATGCTATTTTGCTTTAGGTTTCTGAGCTCTGTTCCTGCCACTGCCAGCTTACGTTTGTTTTATTGGTCTTTAGATGAGAATTCTGTATTTTTATGCCCCAGACACGTGTGGATAATCCTGTTCCTTTCTCCTACCCATCACTTTTCATTTAAACTTTCTGGTGTGCTGCTTTTGATGCGTTAAAAAATTCCTGTTTCCATGCAACAAGTTTATGCTTATTTTGTTACGATTTTTTAATAAAATTGCAATACAGTGTTCTATTTTTTTGTTTGATTTTATGATAAATAAGAAAATGAATGGCAATGCAAGAATGTCTTATTCAGTCTTAAATGCCAGTGAATGTGGGCTGTGAGTTTTGCTTGGAAGTATGTACAAATTACAAGCAAGCCCGTGTTTTTTCCAACATTGTTTTAGGGGGACACACTATTGACTTTTAAAATTAAGCTCTAACCTTGGTTATATTCTAATGTAAACAGTACCATGCAAACATTGTTCCAGGCTACAGCTCTTCACATTAGTGTTTGAATATTCAGGAATATTATCAATATCATGCATAAAAATGAGTGCAATTTGACTTTGGTTTTTGAGATCCAGAGAAGCCCCTGGGTCTGTAGCTGGTATAAATAGCGCAGCAAGTTGGGGATTATTGGCTTTTGACAACTTACACCAGCTAGTAAACATGTTAGGAATGTAATTCACACATCAGTGCTCCTTTTTACGCTTCTCACAGTGTAAAGGAAAGTTATCTGACATGGGCTAAATTCTTTTGAAGACTCCTGTATTTCCGAGGCAGAAATTCAAGTTGAACTCTCAGTTATGTTTATCACTTAAGTAACAACATGCAGGAACTGCTATTAGTTTGTGTTCTCAAAACTAAATTGGGTGTATTTTGAATAGATTGCTCAGCTTTCTCAGCAGAGGTGTCTGATGCTCTGCTAAGTGAATTATAGAATTAATTGCTGGTTTAAATTTCAGCCCATGGAGAAATTAATTGGGTTGCTCTTTGGCTATTATATTAGCCACATGTTAACAGCAAAGGACAATATACTTCTGAAAGGGCATCATAAATGTCCTACTGGGATAACTAACTGCAGATGCATCTACAAACTGTTAATTAATGTTGTTAAAGAATAGGTGTTTTCTTCCGGACTGATCAGATATATCAAAGGTCCTATCTGCTCTTTAGAAAAGAAAATTCAGATGGTTGAAAGTGATACTATAAAGTACTTGCCAGCGTCCAGCTCTTCCACCAAAACTAGAAAGCTTCAGTTGTCTCATTGTTTTTTAACTGAGTTTGAATCTGCTCTCCTAGGTATTTTCCAGCATTTTCTATGAGAAATTTCTGTATACCTCTTGATATGGCACTTAGCTTCATATGACCTTACCAGGTGCCTTTATTATACCTTTATTTTAGTATAACCAGTGTTTCAGTACTGCTGGTTACTTCCCCCCCACCCCCCAGTTCTTTGAGATCTATTAACATCCATGCAAAAACTGGAGTTTGTTGATGCTTAATGACTAAAGATGAGGACTGAGCATAAAGATATGCATATTATAGGCCTTAGCTGCAAACAGAGCATCTCCTTTGGTCATAACTCAAGTGCACGACTCAAGGAATTAGTGTTGACTTTAGAGAACTAGTCTACTTGATTCACTTTGCTCTCTGTGCAATCAAGTATTTAATAAAGCAGGATTTTCTCATGCAGAGTCAAATGTCCATCCATGATGGAAGGAGGAGTAAGCTAACACAGATAACCAAAATTTATAAAGGTTCATGGGTGGAGGAGGCGGGAAAGAGTCCTGAATTCTCCTGTTAGGGCTAAATGTGAGTCATCCAGAACTTAGAGCGAGGTGCAACTCTAAAGCAATCTGGCATGCTGTTAAAATGTTTAAAAATAGTCTGAAAGGGAAAATTCTCAGATGCTGTTTGAATGTTCTACATTATGTTTGTTGTGAATCGCTTGTTTTCAATTAAAATAGTAACTGTCAAGGAAGATAATTCTAGTTCTTTGCAGCCTTCTGGAAGCTAATTCCTGAAAGCAGAGGTTGGTCGTGCAAGTAGGGTATTCAGGAACTTGTTCCTATGCCCCTTCCTTCAGAAGAGTGCTTGAACATTTTGAGAGGGGACTGCAATTCTATGGCCATGGGAAAGAAAGGCCAAATAACCTAGTAGTAGTTCTTCAGTTTTACTCAGAAGTTGCTAGGGTATCCTAATGTTGATTAATGCACTTTCCAAAGCAGAGTTGAGCTGTTAGAAATATGTAATACTTTATGGAATCATCTTTTTTCAGAGTTCTGAGCACTGGGTACTATAGTTCTTTATCATAGTTAAATACTTTCTTAACTGCAAAAACTCATAACAGGAAATAACGAAGTTTTGGTTCCACTGAGTGCTTTGGAGTTACTCTACTTACCTTTTGTAGTGTGTATTTATTAAAAAATGTTTTGAGTAGATTACTGAAAGCAGTAACCTATTCATCTCAAGGTTGTGATTTCACTTTTAACGTAACTAGTTAGATGAAAATGAAATCTTACATGCTGATGAATGTGAAATTTGTGCTGTAGATGGCCTTCTCTGCTCTTCTTATTGATGGTACTTTAAGTAACGAGTTCAGGAAAACCAGATGATGGAAATTGATTCTTCTCTGCAGGTCTCGCTTCTGTTGGACTTTGACAGACCTAATCTGTGAAGATAATTAAGGTTCTTTTGCTCTGAATGCTGTAAGTGATTATTTTTTTCTTTGGTTTTATGGAAATCGCTAGGAGCCCACTTGCCCCATGTGGGGAAAAAGGTGAAAATGCCAAATTAGAAACAAATGGTGAAAATGAAGTTGATGCGGGTTAGTTATGACTGTACATGTGGTCTGGAAATCATTCTGGCAAACATCTTATGGTTAGGAACACTCCTCTTTCCCCTCTAGCCGTGCTGACAAAGGCAGCAATGAAATCCTAATTTTGAATTGTCAATGAAGATACCAAAGTAAACAATATTTTGTTAAGTTCATTAGGATTACAGATGGATTTGTGATTTGAGTGTGGTGAAGGGAATGTACTGTTTCTGTGTATATTGTATTTGATTGAGAATGAATACCTGAAGAACTGGTATAGTGTCTTAGCCAGAAAATTCTTGTTGAGAAGTCAGAGGAGTGATAAGAGTGGAGAAACAGTTATTTTTAATGATGCAGGGTGATGGCCCTAGCTGTTACGTAGCATAAGTTGTTTGAGTTTTGGGTGATTTGATAACATAGTAGGAGACATTTGAAGTGTTTTTGTTTAAAGCTTCTCGTGGTAGCAGACTTACCTTCTTTAAATCCTGCAAATGTGGAAGAATGGCTTCTGGAGCATCTGGGAAATGGCCCCTGTAGTAGGTGAAATCCAGTAATCGTCTGGTGTCAGACTTTTCTGTGAATTATTCATAGGGACAGAGTAACCTCAAGTGTCTTTCTAAAATAAAACATTAATCCTTAGCTTCCAAATGTTGCTCTTCCACCACTGTTGCCTTCTATTGCTGTCAGGTATATAAGGTGTATCCATGCAACAAAATCAATTACAGTATATTATTTTGTAAGATTTGTAGAAACGTGTTCTTAATTTGTTGTGTGAGTCCTGCTAAGTCCTTGCGTTTGATGTGCTGGGCCACCATTTCTGAGTTCTTGTCCTTGACAATTAACAAAGATCTATCTTGCAGGTGAAGCTGAGTACCTATCTTTCTGCAGTATCTATACTCTAAACCTAAAGTGTTAAGCTCCTAGTTTTCACTATAGCCAATGAGATCTGTTTTCTTCTCAGTGTGAGAGCCTGAGATTTGAAGTTTAATTTAATGACCTTGTCTTAGGTAAAACCACAAGTGTATCTTGGTATTATTTATAATACAGAAATACATTAAGTGATTTTCCCTGGTTACAAATAAGTCTACATAAATCTCCTTTTTTATCCTTTTTTGAATAGATTACGTTGTTTGAGCTACCATACCCTTTTGCAGTGGGGAAGGGTGTAAAAGAAGGCACTCATCAATGATGCCATGTTCTTGACACTTGGACATCCCTCAAGTCCTCTTTAAGTCTTTTATTTCTAAGCTAAATAAACACCAATTTCAGTAGATATTTTATCTACTCCCTTTAATTACTGCTGTGGAGAGAAAGTTTCTGCCGATGCAAATGCGTTATTTTGTCATGTCACATCAAATTGCATCAGCCTTATATTTAGGAACAGAAAGAGGGGGAGGCAGAGACAGGATGTGGCTACAAATTGAACCAGAGGGTTTTCTTCAATACAGGCTGAAAATAGACAATTGAGGCAGTGATGCTTTTTCAAGCAAAAATCCATGAAAGGGAAAATCAAGCCTGTGATGGCAGAAGTGAGAAGCAGGCTGGGGGTGTGAGAAGAGGGAGTTCTAGATGGAGGTGTGGGCTGGTATCATGGACGAGATGATGAACTCATTTCTGAAAACATCTCTTACACTGAGTGGTTGGCGAGAAGTAGCTTTAAAATGTTAGACCACGTACAGTTATTCTACTTCCTTCTGTGCTGGCTAAAAAGTTCTAGCCCTGTTTTTCTCCCATTTGGTGCAGGACATACCACCTGCCCTTTCCTTTGTAATTATTTAACCTTCAGAGATAATTTGGTAGAAGTTCATAGATACTTATTTACTCCAGCCAAAAATTTAACTAGCGTTTTTAATGTTGTTTTTAGTGCTACAACCAGTATTTGCCTGTAGAATTGTATTTGGAAGATTTCATTCTTCTACCTGAATTTCTAATACTGGTACAATACTGATAGTCCAAGTTATGTTGGGCGGAAATTCTTTTATGGCAATATATAGTATTTCAGTTTGTTTCTGTTAACTACTTTCAGTAATAACTCTCAGTTCACATTACTTCTATTGTTTTTCCTTCCCAAGGAGCTTTGGATCGGGTCTTTTGTAATTGTTCTTCTACCTTTGCCCTACCTCTACTGTGCTTTAAGGTAAACTTTTCAGTGTCTAACCTAGTGTTACCAAATACCATTTTTTTTCTGTTTGGAATGTATAGCTCTTAAAAAAAAAAAAAGAAAAAAAACCAACACTTTCCATTTTTTTTGTGAGAATGAGAATAATCAGATTTGTTTGGAGAACCAAGTGATAGAAGCCTGTATTTTGCAGAAGCTGTAATGCTTTATTTGCATTAATTTTTGTGTGCCATGAATTTTGAGTAACTGATGAGAAGATACTGGGGAGGGTTCTTGTAAGTATGCTTTTAAAAGTGGCAGTGCTGATGCTCAGAATAGACTGAAAACCAATCAGTGTTTCAGATTTGTCTATTAGGTATGTATTCCAACATATTCTACTGATAAATGAGAAAACTGACGGACATGGAATCTTTCATTCTTAGTCCAGCAGCAGGACAAAATAAAAGCAAGCCCCTACTGATAAAATAAGCAGAACAATTTTTTTTGTCACTTTATGTATAGATGATATCAAGCCTGTCTCAGCTGTGCAAGCCATAAACAAATATGCCAAATTAAAACTAAATCGTGATAAATAGAGGAAAGTTTTCAGTAGCTATTCGAGTGTATTGCTTTTTCTCAAATAATATTTATATTTTTGAAGCAAGTAATTCTGGTTCTTCAGAAAATACAGTAGCATCTTCCCCATGGAAGATATCTTTTGCCCTATCAGAACTGGACAGAAAATGATCTGCTAAAGTCAAATACATAAGTTATATATGTGATACAACGTGCTTTGAAATGATGAGGCTGGCAATTCTGAAAGATCATCTGTTTGAGAAGCATCAGAGCTCTTGTGTGGATGCGATCTGTAGGCGTAGTGGCGGCACTTACCAAATTAGAAAAAATAATATTTGTTTCTTACAGCTAGGCACTTGGATTCTCTTCTTGGAAGCAATTGGTGACTTTTAGAGATAATATTTTTGTTCTTGTCACCGAAGTGTAGAAGCTTGCTTATTTACAGCATTGACAGATGTAAAAACAACACGGTATTTCACACTGAAGCTAGACAGGCTGAGGTACCCCACTCTTCATAACTAAATATTATCAGTCCTCTCGAACTGTAAGATATCAAATAAAGTGATGCTGTAATATGATCTCCTGATTTTTAAATTCTTTACAACTGGAAAACAAACACCCATGGTGCTGAATCCAAATACCCAGTGAAGCCTGGTGAAAGCAAAGCAAGGAAAGGTTTGCCTCAGGCTTTGTGCACAGAACTGTGGCACGTGGGGGGTGTGGTAGTCTGTGCTCACAGTGAACGGGTTCACAACTGGGAAAAGGGGCGCACTGCTGTTGTAACTTACAGCATGAGCAGTAAGAGGCTTATGACTTACATTTGGTTGCAGTATTTGGTGTTCTGCCTTATGTGACTTTTGTATTTGGTAAATGCATCCCTTCTCTGGGGCATCTGACTTAGGCCATGAATGGAAGCGTGACAGCAGTCTAGGAATGCTTCTTCCAGTAGTGAAGGGAGAAGGTGAGAGAATCCTCTACTGATTTTAGTAATACTGAAGGAATTCTGTGTGAATGAATGCTTTGTTCTTCATTTTCAGGTTCATCTACTTCCCAGCACTTAAGACAATCATGTCAAATTTTTCTTCCTCGTGATTTTTTTTTAAGCTCATGAGAAAATTAAAAATGTCTATGTAAACTATATTTTCTTAGTAAAGAATGCAGTTTTATTGTATTATTTTCAAAACAAATCACAGAAATATTAAATACAGAAACAAAGATAGTTGCTTTATAGTTTGCGTGTTTATTTTGAACTAAGTCTGGAAAATACTAGATTAAAAGTGCGGATCAAATAAAGAGTCCACAAGTGTTCTCCAGATTGTTCATCAAAAAAACACCCAACTGATAACACTGCATCAAGAAAATGTTTTTAATTAATGTCTTTAGTTAAAAGCATTGTGGCTCTCAAACATATTATTAAATCTGTACTGTTTAGATAATAGGAATGGAAAAGACACTTGCACAGAGTGCTGTGTCATATATATCAGGGCATGTTTTAATTCCAGTTCACTTTCTGGATTTCACAGGGATAATTTGGAGGACTGAGTAAAACCATATGACTGTAATGAACTCATTTTGTCTTTGGCTCATTCTGGAAAGGAAAAAATGCTGTTTATGGGATATTGTGTATTGTTAGGACTTCTGTTCTTCCTGTTTCTCCAACTTTCTCTGGGCCACTGTCTTTGTGCCCTCACCAATAATTGCATCAAATTAATTCAACATAATTGAGTTAATTATTAGCACTGAAGGTTAGCACCGTGACTTCCATTGAACCAAAGCTTTCATCCCCATTTTACTGAGATTTCATGAAATGTAAGCAAATCTGAATCATGGACGAAGCCTAAGGCAGCTCCCTTTCCATAAAATGCTGTTGCTGTTCTGAAGAACTGTCCTGCCACGTTCATATCATGGGTGATAATACCCTGTTTGCAAGGGGAACGCTCTGGAATTCTGTGTCAGTACCCAAAAACTTCAGAAAAAAGAGCCTGGTCCAGCCTGACTTGGAAAAGTATCTGTCAAAGCATGGAGATAGTGCAAGTCTCACTCAGCAGCTGGCTTTGTGAGGAGCTCTCTTGTGGAATCCCACTGCAGCCAGCAGTTTGAGAATGAACCCTTGCCTCTGAATGAAAAGCCGGTTGCTGGACTGTGCTTTTTCTTTGCAACAAGCTTATTGCAAGCCAGACTTTTTCCTTGTTTTTGTTTTTGTTTTTTTTTTTATAAAATAGCTTCTCTTTGAGCTAGACTAGGCCGTGGAGAGTGGCAGTGAAGTTTCTGGGAGAACTTGAAATATGGCTTTAAGAGCTCACAAATACTCCTAAGATGTGGTAGGGCATCTGGCCACATGATTGGCTGTTGGTATGGTAACAATCCCTGATTAGTGAACTGTACAAATTAAAATCCTCCTTAAGAGGCTAAACACTCCTAGACTTGAATGTTCTCTAATATACTGCTGCTTATAAATGTTTCTCCCATCAGCAGGCACGTATTTTGCCTGTGATGCAGTGGGCCTAGAATTGTAGCCAGAAAGTTATTGTACTATCTGTCATACAGTAATAAGGAGAACCACTGTTGCTAATCTGGAGCACTTCAAAATGCAGTATTTACAAGAAAGGGAGGAAGGAACAGGCAGCTTTGTATTAACTCTGATGGCAACAAGATACGACTCACTTAATATTGGGCACAATCTCAAATATAAATGCTTGCAAACTTGGTCAGTAAGAACTGAATTTGCGTTGACTGAACTTGTACTGAGCAGTTTACAGCTAGGAAGATAAAGTTCTTACAAGACTGTGGCTTTCAGAATTGTCTTTGTGACCTAGAAGTAGTCACTGGAAAAAAAAAAGATTGAGTTTCACCTAAACCAGGGAGATTTTTGTCCATTCCACTGTTGCTGCTTGAATTTGGCATTTGTTGAGCATGCCGCAAAGCATATTTGTTTGATTAGTCTAAGCATGCTCATTAATTATCCAAAATTGGATAATCTGGCCCAAGTGCAGGAAGCGTGTTGCCTCACTGGTGTTAGATGGTAAGTCTCCATGTTTCATTTGCTGTGTTTGATGTATTGCATGTCTCTGCTTTGTGATACCAAATGACACTGTAAGGTAAAACTCTTGTCCTGTGGATTTGCTTGCTTGATTCACGTAAGCAGTCTTTTAACCTGCACTCTGAATTGTTTGTGTAGTATAGGTGCATCAAAACACAACTTTTGAGTGGAACCAGTTTATTCAGCGATTTACCTTCTTCTATATCCTGTCATCATTATGTACAACTCTGATAACATGAAGATTCACGAAGTTTGCAGATTTTAGTTTTTGCTGGAAGGCAACTTCTGGTAGTGTTCAGTAGCATTAGGCCTAATATTGAGGCTGACAAACTGCCAGAAGCCTATCTGACCAATGGCACTTCCTTGTCAGCAGGCAGATCTTTGGGCTTTGTTGTTTGTCCAGTTTGTAGTCTCCTGTATGCTGATACTCTATAATGTCACCTTTACAGCACAGGCCTGTGCCCCAAAATGTGCTGTCGCTTAACTGGCGTTTGACATTGCTCGGTGTATGCAGCAGAGAAGCAAAGCATAGAGCAGAGGAGAACAGAAATAGAAGTGAACAGAACAGGAATGTCTAGCTATCATCATTCATGCAATAAGACATTAGAGATTGTATTCAGAAAGGACAGAATCCACAATAACGACAGGCCACAGCTCGTCAGAAATCATCACGTCAAGCCAGCAGATCTTAATAAAAGCTCAGCATGCTGGAGAGATGTGTTCATTACAATGTGATTTCAGCATTGTACGTGCTCACCCGTACACGAGAAAGGGTGTATCTACAGGGCGGGCCATTGCCCAGGGCTGCAAAGCGTTCGGTAGCTGTGAGTGAATGTGACTTGTAGGGACAGACGTTTGCTGGTTTGCCTAAGGCAGCAGAACCCATAGAGCTGGCCTTGAACACAGTGCACTGTTCATTCTTCTGTGACCTTCTAGGAAATAAAGAAAACCTATTACAGTGCAGTAACCAGAGAGGAAGGCACTTACTTCACTGAAACAGGACAAGTTTGCTCCTCTGCTGCAGGAAGCTGTAAATATATTTAACAACTTTGTCCAAAGTTTGAGGCCTTTCCCACATTTGCCATGCGGGAGGCTGTGAAACACGGAAGGGAGGTCTAATGTAACCACATACAAAGACTAAAGAGTAAGCATCCTACTGAGAAGCAGCAGTTCATTCGGGTGTCATCCTGGACTGATGTCAGATCTTGAGCCAAGATGTTCTGTGGTTAAAGAGGTTTCAAGAGGCCTCCAATTTTATTCCTATTTTGGCAGCTAGATTATTACTTCTCTGTGCAGAAAATGTTACCATCTCATTTTGCAGAAATGCCACTTCTGGAATTTATATTCATACTAATACAAGCAGGCCCAGGAAAGGCATGACGGGTCAGGTTACAGAGCTGAGCTATGAATCTTTAATAGTAAGTTGATGGGTGATTTTTTTTTTTCTTTTGGAGTCTAATAATAGACTTTTTTTTTGTTTTCGAGGAGGACAAATAATTTTGGCACCTTAGGTAACTGTGGAAGATACTCCAACATAAACACCAAAATCTCAAGATACCTAAAATAATTTATTTTTTGGAGGGGAAGAAGCATCCCAAAATAGGCTATTTATGTGCTATCTTATGAATACTTATAGCTGTGAATATTTTGAAGCATCTTTCTAATTAAAACTACGCTAATGCTGCTCAACAGATACTTTACATTATTTTTTTCCTTATTTTTTTTTTAGGATGTTTGATTGCTCAGTCCTAATTTGCAAAACCCGCCGTGTACTTCTCAGCAATTTTTGATTGAGTCCAAACAGAGCTATGATGCCCAGGGAGACAGTATTGTTTTCTTGAATATGCGTTGTGATGAACTCATAACAGTACGGACAAGAACCTCAAGCGCTGGTGCCAGCTTTTGGGTCCTTGTGTACCTTCAGTGAAACAGAGCCAACTGTGAGAAATAGTATCAAATGGTTCTCTTTTTCCAGTATTTGTTCCCTCTAACTTCTGTTTTGTGTGCTTAGATTTGTGTGGGTTGGCAGCAGTCAGCAGCAGTGCGTTCCCCATCAAACACCCTGAGATGGGTTGATGGTCAGAACATGGGTGGCTGTGGGAACCCACTGCAGTCCCGGTGAACAGTGTTCAGCCCTGGGTACCCTTGCTGCCCTGTGGGCGTGGGGATACCTGTGAGCTGTCAAGGCAGTGTTCTAGACTAGCTTTACGTCAATTAGGTGACCAAATTAAGTGGGTGTCTCAGTTCCTCACCATGAAAAATAGACATGATGCTGCTGTGCAGCTTCTCAAGGGTATTGTAAAATCAATCCATTGAAGACCACAAGGCTTTGAAGTATTATGTTCTAAAGACATAATACTTTGAAACAGTTAAGAAAGCATGTATTCAGCCTGTATGTTTGGGGTGTGGAGAGAGGGGAACAACATCTTTAAACAGCAGTAGCTCAGATAATTCCTGAGGCCCTTTAATTAAAGCTTGGAACCTCTGGAGCCCAGCTTTGGTGGCCATTTAATTAGTCTGAAGGGAGTGAGATTTGAACTTTTGAGCCATAGGGATTTTTTTTGAAAAACACTCTCAGTAGCAGGGGAAAAAAAAAAACCAAAAAAAAACAGACCATCTGAGAGCAGTGGCATAGTGTTGTATCAGTATCATGGGTTCAGGTATACACAGGGTCAATTTACAGGCTTGCTAGTGCAGAGTGCAAGATTAATTGGTTTTGGTCAGCTTTTGCTTCACTATCTGAATATCATTATCAGGAATGTAAGTGATTATGCTATGCAGAGAAATACCACAATAGTCTCAGTGTCTCTTTTTTATACTTGTCTCTTTTTAAACAGAGCTTTATCTAAATGCAAATCTGATTTCAGCCTTCTGATGAGGACATTATACAGTCATCCATTCCAGAAAAGCATAATTAGTGTATTATTTAATTTCTGACTCAACAGTTCTTGGTTTAGATAGTTTGTCTGTTGTTCTATGCATAAAATTTAAGTTATCAGAAGGAAATTTACATTATTAGTCATGATTTTAGCCAGATTTTGTGAAGTTGAGAGTTTTTTTTCTTGGCAGATAAAAATGGTAACATTTGTGGGATGTTTTTAGAACAAAGGCAGTAGTGCACATTCTTACTATACTTCATTGTCTTTTTGTGTGTGTGTGTATGCAAAATGGACAAATTACCGCTAGTTACAGTGCAAATTCTCTAAGACAGTGTGGTGTACAAGTACAGAGTTAAGTACTGGGAAGAGATAAGTCTATGCTATTGTATTATACTAAGAAACTATAGAAACTAGTTTAGATTATTCTGACTAAATGGCTATTTTACCAAATAGCCATCGGGTTTTCTGTGTCCTGTGGTAGACTTCCAGTGAAGTGGGATAAGAAAGGTAACTGTTGCTCTCAGGAACTGATGTAGGATTTTAGCAAATTTGGGAAACTTTGTTGAGAAGAATAAAGAGTTTTCTACTAGGAGGGTCAGTGGGAGATAGGTAATGCAAGTTGCACTGTCATTATAGCAGTTGGGGGAAATTGCTATGAAGGAAAGTTGCTGGTGGAAATGGAGGATTTGGGAAACAGGGAGAAAATAATGAAGAATATTTACCCTTCTTTCTCCCTTCTGCTGTAAGCATGGAGACTTTCTCACATTAAAGTCTTACCAATGGCTGGTGTTTGCTGAATTCACAACTTGTACAGTGCCTTTTCAGCACTCTCTTCCCTCCAGCCCTGCTAGTGACATCACCCAGTCCCAAGAAAAGCAAGAACTAATCAGTTCTTCTCTGCTGTACTTTTACTGCTTTTGCTGCTGGTGCAACCATCCTTCTTCCCATCTCAGTTTTTATGACCATTACAGGTTTAAAAGAAGATTAAGAGAATGTCAAGGGCAGACAAGTCTTTTTATAATAAACAATGAACATGTTTTAAAGCTTTGTTTTGTGCTGGGAGAGGTCTGCTGTTACAACTCTTAAGTGAAAACTGCTCATACTGAAGAAACACGAGACCCTTAACCTTCCCTGTCATACCCTGCTGTTTATGTGAATGATTTCTGTCACTGTGGTTGATCACCTTAACCAGCACTGTAAAAATATATGAATGAGATGCCCAGTGTGCCCAAACAAAACTGAGACCCACTCTGGATTAAGTTCTTGGAATCATCCTACCTGATTTAGGCTTGTAACTGCAGGATCTGTGCTATAACCCTTGTTTTGCTACTCTTGCATTCCATGGAGAGAAGATTAGGGAGGAATTGAGTCTGTGTATTACCTGAGCCTCATTCTGGAGTTTCTTTATCTGCTGGTTGGAGGGGTGACGCGGGGATCTCTTACTGAGCTCCAAGAGGATCATCACCCTTTTTCTCAAATGCCAAAGTGAAATGAATCCAAACCAAAAAACGCACAGAACCGATGTTCAGCATAAGTTTCGTTGTAAAGAGAGAAAATGTTTTAGAGAAAAGATTGGAAGCGAATGAGAGATCAACCGCATTCTGATCTGAACACCCCCAGTATTTTAAGCTGAATGTTTTAGTGCAAATCCATAATTAGCAAATTTGATGAGCTAGCAGATTGAGTAGTTGGGCTGAAACCATTTTGAAAAGTCAGCTCTTAATCTATATTTCTGAATTTTTGTAACATCTTTTTGCCCAATGTCTAAGTCCTGTAGTGGGTGAGGACGAATGACTTCTATTAAATATGAGTGAACAGAACTGGAATCGAACAAGTGTAATGAAAAGATTACAGTAGCAATGAAGAACCAACTTATTGTCCTCACGGAGGAAGAATTGTTTCCTAATTGTTCTCGAAACCTAATGGAAGCCGTATTTTGGCTGTGAATAATTCTCAGGAGGTATTATTGTGAAGTCTTACCTCATCTCTCTTACTTTACTAATAGAACATATCAAATATTCAAAAGCAGACACACTCTAGGTAGCTCAGAGTGCACCAAACAACTCATCTGTTGTAGATAGTAGAGAAAGATGGGACTGTTCAGTGGTGAGTGAGGTTTTCTGACCTCAGTGACCTGCCAGGGGCCAGTTCAGTTTTGTCTTTGTTACTTCTCTGTTCTGAGAGGAGGAAATGACTGGCAGAAGGGAAAGCTTATGAGGATTGGAGCCAGATAATTGAAGTTTTCATGCATACAAGGCATTGTGATTTCACATTCAACTGTGGTGTGAATTGTTTGAAAATTAACTCCAGTCAACATCTACTACATCTACTTCTGAGTTACCTGTAAATATTATATAAAAAAAAAAGGCTTCCTGCATATTGTCCATGGAATCTTTCCTAAATATGTTATTTGAGTCCTGAAGATCTTTATTTCAGAATTCAGTAATAATAACCAAATCAAAATTAACCTGATTGTTAAATTTGATCCACTTTTTGTTTCTGATGTGTATTAGGCTTCTCAGTACTGGTTGCAAAACCACAGGACTGACGATTGCCATATTTGATAGTGGCATCGCCCATCTATCCATCTTGGGAACATTCCTTATCTGCTTTCTAAGATCCCCTGAATATCAGTACTGTCTCATGGATTATGTAATGAAGGAGCAACCTGAATTAGTTGTAATAGTTTTTACTTCATCAGTTCATGAGATAGTAACTGTTAAGTGCTCCATTAAAACTGTCATCTGTTTCTCTTGAGAGCTAGAAAAAGGTTTTCCCTCTGAGACTTCCATGGCGCCCCTCATTAGCTGGGACCCTTTATTTTCTAAGGACCTGCAGAAATACTGTTAGAAAACTTGCCTGTTGATAGCAGCTAAGCAGGTGGTGAGCTATGTTGTGTGCTCTATTAGTCTGCACAAAAACACGTTTGGATTGCTGTCACCTCCTCCCCATTCCCATCCCACCTGTTTGGCTCATCTGCCTCATCTTGTGACTTGTCATTAGTCTGTCTTGTAAATAGTTTGTGGCAGAAACTTTTTCATGAGATACACGTATGAGTGTACACAGAAAGAGGGTGTACCTACGGTGACTGAGCCTGAGTTCTTGACTGAAGATTATGGGCACAATTCCAATACAGATAATAACGCTAATATTGCAAAGGCTTTTTCTCACACGTCTTCTGTAGACAAAGAGCTCTGTCACAGGAGCATTTTACAGGATGTTACTTTTTTGAATCCAGCTACCTGTTGTTGAATCACTATAGGATAAATTTCACCCAGTCTTCAAACTTTTACTGTGGTTTAAGCATTAAAGATATTGCTGTAAGTCAGCGTAGCTCTTGTTCCTGTTGCAGAGAGATGCTCATTTGTACCTACTTGATTCCACCACAGTCTATTGTTTTGTTTTACTGAGAATAGAGATCGCAGTAGAAGATAACTCATTATAATGGGCATTTCATAGATAGTGAACAGCTTTTTGCCACTGGGAGAAGTAGTAGTGTCTGCAAGTCTTCCTATTACAGATGCTTAGAAAGGTGGTTCTTAAATGTTACAGTATTAATTGTCCTAGGGTATTTATTCTGTTATGCTTCAGAATTCTTGAGAGATAGTAAGTTCCATGGCAGGTAGGAACAAATCTGTATCATGTTTAACAGAAAATTTATATTATTTTAGACACTTTTAACCCTCTTATAGGTATTTGTTTTATATATTTGTAATTGTCTATGTGTGGAGTTTTATTTTAAGCTGACAAACCCCATTCTTCTATATTTATAATAACTCGTTCAGTTGAGGCAGTTTTTTTGTTAATGTCAAGAGCTATATCTGCTTGGCAACTGAAAGGATGTAAGGAACTCTAAGATATGACCCTTTCAAATCTGTGAGAAAGTTAATGTGAGTTCTGAATGAATATTTTATGAAATCTGAAGGGATTAGAACACTGTGTCTCATTCAAGAGTGCAGTGATGCTGCAGCAAATGTTTGAAGGTACCGGGAACTTTATTCTCTGTTTCTGTCAGAATTTCGAAAAAATTAAAGAAGTTGTATGAATGATGTTCCACTTACACAAAATAACATGTAAACCTCCATAACCTACTCCCTAGTAATAGAGAGTCAGTTTTTAGTATGTTTGTGATAGGACCTGCATGGACTGTGTTATACTGGTAAGATCAGCTCTGAGCTGACTGAAGGCAACCACTTATAGCACGCTTTATTTTAGCCTAAACAAAGTTCTGATATGTTACATGTACTGTGATATTTCTTAAAGGGTTGTGGTCATGAAATGCATTTGGATCCAAAGTACTTAGAATTGGTACAGTTTGTGTTTAAGTTGCAGCCTTTACTTTTTCTGTGCATTTTGCAAACTGTTGAAGAAGTATTGCAGCCTATTAGAAATAATCAGTATGATCCTTAGCAGCCCATGCATAGGATAATATTGTGGTATTGTAATCAGAAATTGGCCAAAGATATTACTTAAGAGAAGGAAAAGGTATAAATAAATCCAAATGATGAGGAAGTATTATAATGGGTGCTAAAGTACTGACGTACACCTACTTCATTATTCAGATACTTAAGTATTATCTTTATTCTTAAAAGAGTAATGATGTAGAAGTGCTATTTTCCAAATGTTAATTTAGTTCTCTGCAGATGGTAACCATCTGTTAAATGACAAGTCCTTTACGGTATTTGATTAGCACTTTATATAGCTGTATGGACTTACTGTTACAATATATGTGTAGTTCCTGAGCTGACACTTGCTAGATTTGTTCGTTTTCTGTTGCTGTTCCAAAAAACAAAATTTCAAAGCTCTCAATATTTTTTGCATATCTTCTATATTTTGAGTACATGCTTGACATTCACAAGCCAGTTCACTACATACTCTTGAGAGAGTCACAATGCTCGGAAATATTTTTACATTACAACATAGCTCACAGCAATTATGAAGGCCCTAATTCTACAATGTCACCATGTGGGTGGACTCTTATAGATACAGAAAACACTGCAAGCTTGTATGAGCCTAAGGATCATCATGGCTTAACAAGCAAACAGCTCTCTTGGAGCTGCCAGTGCTCCTTTATTTACTGTTGTTATTTTTTGGGTTTTTTTTGGAAGGGGGAGGGGAGGTGGTTGTTGCTGTGTTGTATTTTTTGAATAGGAAAAAACTAGCATTGTATTACAACATAGCTTAGTATTACAATAGTAAAGTGATCTTCTCTGCGTATTTGTCTATAAACTAAGCACATTCTGATCCATTTCATATTGCTTTCTTCTAATGATTTTTTTCAAGTTGTGGTGCTAAATTTTAATTTACATGCTTTGCTTTTGTTGTTGTAAAATTGCCTTATGCTTTTATTACTGTGTTTTTAATAAAATTCAGTGAATGTTCTGATTTGTGGTCTTGATTGTTCTACAGCTGAAAAGCAAGATAATGGCTCCACTACCCAACGCTGAATTAGTTCAGAACTCTTTGCAGTTATATCGTTATTTGCTTCGATGCTGTAAGCAGCTTCCTGAAGAGAATATTCGTCAGCATTACAAGCATGCAATCAGGCAGGTGAGAAATGTAATTCTTTTCCGTTATTGAATTCACAGTTGTGTAGTAGGTTTTTTGTTTGTTTCTTCCTCCTACAATTTGAACCAATTTCTTATAACTCCTGATGCTTTAAAAAAATTCTTCTGTAGGCTTGAAACCTCTGTGGATTCAGAGGATTATACAGGGATTATGTGAAGAAGCATTTGATTTTGTTTGCTTTCCTTTGCTTTCTTGTCAGTTCTTGTGTTAGTCAAGATAGTGAACAACAATTGTTTATTCACCTAGCCTCATCCTTTTGTTAATACTTGCTAGTTCCCTGTCTGGGACTGTTTTCCACAATGGGTGAATTTCATCTAGCTGTTCATATGAAGGTCATTTAATGCCATTGATCATACCTGCTGTCCTGTGCCTCTTGTGGTTTTACCGTAGCAACTTCAAGGAAACTTCACTATGTGGTTTTTTATGTAGATATTGTTGAGTTTACTAGGACATTACATGCTTATTAAATCAGAGCATGTACTTTCATACATTTCTACATTAAGATACCTTGATTGTTGTCCTGAATTGAAGTTCTCATAATCTGCGATCATCTTTTTGGTATTTTTTTACTGGTGATGTGTGAAAGGAGTAAAATATTTTGTATGGAAAAGACATTTGATAAGCCTTGTTATGGAAATAGTGTAGGCAGGTGCTATGCTGTATATTTTTACGTTTTCAAATCAAAAGTTTGTTTGCATTAAATTTTCTTTGGGATTTAAAAGTGATCCTTATTTAAACAACTGCTGCATTGAGTTGGCTAGTCAGTGTAACACTGAGATTAAATGTTGCAGAGTTTCAAAGTTCACGCTGATGAAGATGATCCTGATAGAATACAGCAAATTATTAAGAGAGCCATTGAGGATGCTGACTGGGTCATGAACAAAGTAAGTGCATGAGACTGTCTAAGCTTTTCTCTGACTCAGTTCAAATGGAAGAAGAAAACATTGCAAAGCAAATTCCAAACAGCAATCGGGACATGGGAGTATCCAAGTGAAAAGAAATAACCTGTCTGCCAGGCTTATGATTGCAATGGTTCTTGTTTAAAAATTCTTCTTTGTCAATGTGAAGTTAAAACATCAATGGTTCTAAACAATACACTTAAGTTTAGTCTACATGTAACTTGTTTCCATTAAGAATTATATTTAATTTCCACAGTAGTGACTAATATAAATCTATCACATAGGAAAGATAGAATATTTTTGAAGTCACAGTGTGTAGATACTCACTGGCTGCATTCCTAACAGGAATCTATACCTTATTAGTCATTTCATTTAAACTTGCAGAATGATTTTTTCTCAAGTCTTGTCTGTGGCTGTACAGGTCAAGGTTAGACAACATAGTGGCAAAATTCTGGTAATCCGTTTACTTGTAGTTATCACCCAGTAGAAATGCATCTTTATTATCACAGTAGCAAAAAATACCACTCAGACTGTCAGTTCTGCGAGGTCCACATCAATGTGTGCTAGCTGAGGAATTGTGGAATAACAAACTGGGTACTTAAATAAAAGAATGTAGATTGTATGCCATTAGACAGCTGAGAGTACCTGGACTTTCTTAGATTTAAATCTGTCTGCTGAGCGTGATACGTTAACATGGATTTCTGAGTATAATGGAACAAGTCAAAAATTCCACTTGCTCTAAGTATATGTGATTTAATCTACTAAGTGACTGTTAAGTGCTTATCTCTGCCAGTTCATGAAACCCAAATAAGAATTGTTACAGGAGCAAGTACAGATTAGTCATAGATTACAAAATTATAGCAGTAGCTAAATCCCAGCAGTTACAGCCTAGTAAATAACTGTCTGTGCATGAATCAGATTTTGTTCACCCTACAACTATGAAAAGCATCATTCAGATTCTGCAGCTGAGAGGAAGATCAGATTCACAGTATTCATAAAGAAGCAAACATCTCCATTATTTTATATTGTAGATGGAAAGCCTGTAAAATCTCTGTTGAACTGAAAGGAAACAGACAATTTTGTGTAGATGAGTAGACTTGTAAATCCTTGACAGTATGAATCATTGCTTTTAGTTATGCATTTTTCTCCACTAATAACTTTTTTTTTCCCTTCAGTATAAAAAGCCGAAGAAGATGTAGAAGAAGAAGAATGTTATTGGTAAACATCCTTAGATGACTTCAGTCAAATAATTCCAGTACTATATTATAGTTAGTGCTTGCAATTTTACCTTACTTAATGCAAATACAATAATATTTCTGAAGTAATTTGAGATGATACATAACTGACACAGCCTAGTTTCAAAGCATTAGTATGTATAATTACAAACTTTTGCTTTAAAGCCAAACTTCCCCTAAGATTTGCATAGGCCAGAATATTTCTCAGGAAAACTGAGTGAGCATGAAAACGTAATGCAGTACAAATAATTAATAAATAATAAGTAGTGCTCTATCGGTTGTTCACATCTGGTGAGTTATTCTCACATGAAAAAACTTAACTAGTATCTGAGCATAAAGGTCTGTGCTGAGAGTCTGCAAATTTGAGAAGTGCTCATTCAGGATGAGAGCAAATTTCTCTTCGCTTGATTGTGGATTAAATTACACTGTTAGATCTGGATTCTCAGTGGCATAACACTATTTGATACACTTAGTGTGTAAATTGTTCGGTAGCAATGTTCTTCTGCATAAGTACCAATGGGTTTAGGCTTATGTTTATGTAGTGTTCATATCTAGTAGTGGAGAGAAAGGTATAGGTTACTGAGTGGAGAACATTGCCATGAGGGCTTTAAGCCCATCTGAAGCTTGAACTACAGTATCCTGTTGATAGCCAGATTGATTAGTCTCACCTCTTGACCCTTTTTCTAGACATCTTCATTCTATTCCATAGGTTTACACTTGAACTAATGTTTGTCTTTTCTTACTTTAATACAGGTGCATGTCCCCTGTGACCCTAATTTCTAAACTCTTAAGAAAAGACTCCATTCAACTGGGTTCTGTGCACTCAATAGTACGATCACTGAAATGTGCAACCTTTTACAGGTATAAAGGCCCTCATGTATTTTTGCATTGTGTAATAAATGTCCTTTAAAAATGGTAGTCCATGTTTTTTTTTTAAAAAGAAGACCATAATTTCGCTGCCTTTATAAATTTTCATTAGAAAAAAGTCAAAAGAAGCACTAGCTGTCCTAATTCCTTCTGCTGCATCTTCTTTTTAGCCGTACTTGGAACTTTTTGCCACCAGATGGCAGCGCATGCTGCTGTAAATGTGTGAAGTCCTACTTATTTGAGGGTTAGATTTGTTTTTACTGTTTCCAGATTGCTGAATTTATTCACTTGCAAAAATAGAACTCAAGTGCTAAACAAGATCTGTTCTAGGCTCCAGATTTGATTTTTTTCATTCAACCATGAAAGAAACCAGCAAAATCCTAGTTCCAAGAAATCAAACAGAATTTTAGACAAGTGTTGTAAAAGAAATTAAGGCCACAATGTGAAAGTTTATGATATAAAGTGTTGTATCAATAATTTTTGTTTGTATCTGCTCATTTTATACCTTACTCATCAGGCATTCCTTCACTCTGTTATTCTGTCCTCTGCCATCTTCATTATTGTCCTCTCTGTGGCCCTTCATCTTCCACGTCATCTTATACATCTTCCATTTTTGTAGTGCCTGTTCTACATCTTCTTGAATTCTGGTCTCTCTCACCTTGTCCCTCATCCCCAGTTCTTTCTGCTTCCCAGATACTTTTCTGTCATTTGTAGATGTATCGGGAGATACTAAGGGTATTACACAGAGGGCACCCTTCTGCTTAATTTCAAATAATAAGGAACGAAGCTAGTAGAAATGAGGAAAACTACTTAAATACATTTTTGGAAAGTGCAACTTCATCTTTCCAGTATAATTTGATGCAAGGTAGAACACTGAATATTTCAGCCCTGACATTTGACAAGGAGTATACAGTATGAAACCAAACACAAATAGAAAAGCTCAAACAGGTTTAAAGATAGACATAGAAATGCATTATCTTTAATCAAGAGCAAAAAAAGCAGGTTACCCTTGCAGTATTCCAATACTGTAATATAGATCTGGTCTGTAGTATGAAGATGCAGTGACAGCTTTAATTCAATACAATATCGAAAACATTGAGGCTCAGTAGCAGTAACAGTTTATGGAAACATGCTGGTTACCTGAATTTTAAGTGTAATTTGCTCAATAACCCTCCATTGCTTTAATCGTCCAACTTTATGGAGTATGAAACATAATGTTTTCCTCAGTTAATAGAATAATTTGATGCGTTTATGTTATTCTTACATACATAGTATTTAATTTGTGAACAGCTCAACAGAGAATACACCAAGGACCTGGAAGATATAAGCATGGCATGTGTGCAGCTCCAAATGTCTGAGGTGCCAGCTGAGATCTGGGAGCATCAGAGCAGAGGTATGAGAGTTGTAATTGATAGGGAAGACCAGGGTCTGTGAATTTTAGTCTTGGGAAACTGGTAGAATATGTACTTTGTTGTATGGTGCAGAGAGGGAATGCAGTTGAGGCAGGGGACAGTATGACTGATATTTTGACGGTAGTGGTTCAGTTGTAGGGCATTATGAGATGTTTGAGTCCCTTTTTTCATGCAAAACATAATCTCGTTTTCAAAATAATAAACCTGTGATGTGAAGATAACTTTATTTGCACTGCTGGGGAACTGGTAGTTTTCTTGGTGGTGGAGAGAGAGAATGCAAACAACTATTTAATTCCTTGCAATAGTGAATGTAATCCCAGTGTCTAAGATAGTAGCATTTCTCTAATGACTGGACATTCAGCTCTATAGCTGAGGCTTTCTTGCTTTCAAGACATAAAACACATTCTGATATTCAGTAGTGTAATTTGAGGTGAAATATGTTGTTTTACTCAAAATGTAGATGAGAACTTAAACTCCGAAACAAAAGTTGAGCAGAGATTAATACTTCAGACCAAAATTATTATCCAGAAAAACCTCCAATCCTGGAGGTGCCCTGATTTACCTGTCACTCTCCTGTTTGACCTGAGAGTTTGTACAGTAAATTGAATTTTCTTCAACTCTGTGCCTTTCTGCAACCCTGCCCATTTCCTGAGTTATTCCCTTTTTCACCAATCTCTTAATGCGGTGTTAATGTTACTATGCTTAAGATTCTGTCAATTACTGTGAGCAGACCCATTGTGGGAAAGACTTGTACAGTCATATGCATACCTTGATTTCTGCTGCTCATGTGGGGAAACTTAATTGTTAAGTCTCAGCCAGGGTTCTCTGCTGGTGGTTGCAAAGAAAATATCAGTGCCAGATAGATTTGTGCATTTGTGTTTTCGTATTCAGCCATCTAGAATTTTTGAAAATAGAGATGCTGGGTGCAAGTTAATATATTGCATCAACAGTTTAATGAGAAGTCTGAGCTATTTTTCTCTTAGACTTCATAAATAGGGCCAGGCCTATTCTGGTTATTGGTTCCTTATTTCAGTAAAACAGAAACTCAAACTTACGTCTGTACTTCTGTATCATGCCAATTCTGGTAAGTAATGGACTGTTGATAGGTATATGCAATAACTGAACTTCAAAGCCCCATGTTTTGCTGGGCCCAATTACTGATGTTACCAAAGTAAACATTCAGTTACCAATGCCGCTTTCATCAGTTTTCATTGTGTGTACAAATTAACAGCTACATTCTGGAAACAACAGTTTTGCAGCTGGTTACTGTAAGACCTTAGGTCAGTAACTTCTAAGTAGTCTTGTATTGCTGAGGAGTGGCCTTAACTGTTAAAGGCTATGTACAGACCACTCTGTCAGTTATGCTACCGACAGGGTTTCATAGGAGGACTGTGCAAAGCAAACATTAGAACAAAGGAAAAGACAATTATGAGATTTCTGCTTAATAGTTTGGGTAAATTACTTTTAATTTTTGAAGTATGGAGAAAGAGATTATTTGGATCACATTTCAGCTGTGGAAAATGAGAAACAAGTTCTTAGTAATTAGTTCCAGGTTATAGACTTAGTATTGAGTCTAAGGCTATAACCAAATTTGATACTTCTCTCCATCTCCCAAATATTGGCTGAAAGTTAATGGAAAACATCTGTACAATGTAAATATGGAAAGGACACATCTACAAAGACTGTAACAATGACAGTTTGCTAGTGAGTTAGTTGATACATTTTGTTTAGTCTATAAATTCTTGCTCTTAAGCCCAGGGATATGTATTGGAGGATCTACTTTTAATTAACCGCCTCAGAGCCTCATGCAGAAGTTTTCTGTTTAGTCTTTTCTTTTTTTAGCTTGTTGATATCAGATTTTTGTATTTACAATCAGACTGTAAATGTGTGGTCTATCTGAAATACAATAAAATATTCTACACTCTCCTTACTTCGAAAGATTCATATCTTTCTGATCAGACTTTTATGCCAGAGATACTGATCTCATTTCATTCTTGCCACTGAAAGTTATTTGAACCTTCTGTATAATGAATAAATACTTCCATCTTAAGACAGGTTTTTCTTAACACCATTTGTCAGTAACTGAATATTCTTTAAATCATTCTTTGTACTCTAGCACTTTGTGAACTTTTTCACATGATTTATTATGTCACAGATATTATGTCACCGCTTTTTGTGTAGAGACATGTGAGCTTAAGAATTTGATGCTAAATAAAGACATCTCTTCTGGGGCATTTGGCTTATTTTCAGGTGTCATAAAGAAATGTTGTTTACTGCTATACTATAAAGAGCAAGTGTACACACTGTTTCTGAGAAAAATAATATTCACAGTGATCTTTCTTAAGGGAAACAGTTCCTTATTTGTGGGTAATTTTCAGCTTGGCATTACAAAGAGTGCCTTCATATAAAGCTCTGATAAGGTGCAAACTGAACAAACAGCAATGTGCCTCTGAGTCTTAAATGCTCAGTATCATAGCATTCATCATTGATGTCCCTGACCTTAAGCTGTAAGAACTAGTCTTTAAAGCTATGTGCTTCACAATGTAGTATGCTTTTGTGTCATCCAAAATAGCATATGTTTATTTGAAAAGTGAATGGTCTTTTTGTCACAGCTGTGTTCTAAGGCAAGTGAGTAACTCATGAAAATGGCTTTAAAATTTGCTTGCTGCCTGCTTGGTCAGGTGCTTTGCTGTGGTCTTTCCTACTGCTCAGGGGCTGGGTATTTCTTCCTGAGCATAAGCCAGCTGGCACATCTTTCAACTTCTGTTATTATTTGATTTAATTTATCTTATACTTCTGTTAAGCCAGGTTTTATGAAATAGTGTTAACTGAAATACGCACTAGTTGTCAAGTATTCCTTTCAGCTTCTGATTAATCAGGGCAGGCATTAGGAAAAGAAAGTTTGTTCTTTGAAGAATGTTTTCTGTTTTCCTCATAGCTGTTCACTGATATTTAAAATAATTTTGAACAGTTCTGAAATAGAGGGAGACATCTGTCACTTACAGCTAAGAACTTAGCAATATTTGTATTATTAATTGAAGGGGTCCCTGACATTGTACACTTAGAGAGAAACCTTGTGTACTTAAGTAACCTCTAGAGTATGAGGAGGAGAATTCTGGACCTACTGTTTATTGTCCTGATGTGGGAACTGGGAGGCCTAAGAGGTTAAATTCCCTGTCCTATTGCTGTCAACCTGGATGCCTTTTTTTTCCCAGAATAATTGTATTCTGCATTATTCCATTTAGAAAAGGATTAACTTGAATTTTGAATTAATAACTTCCAAGCAAACTTTATTTGGATGCTTAACAACTTCATATAAAATACTCTTTCAGCTGCTGCCCCTCAGCATTGAACCATTTCATTATCTTTGTGCTTCCTTCTGCTGGCATTAAACTTCAGCTATTTAAAAACTAGTATACTCTGTGCCCTTGTATTATTATAGCTTATTTTTTGCACGGTCTTTGATATCCTTCCATGTTTCTTGAAAGAAATTTTGAAATGGTGTTTTTCTTAATATTTCCTGCTGTTCCACAGAACACATTCTAAAAGTGAATGTTAAGTTATAAAATTGACAATAAATTCTTGCAAGGGATTGATTTCTGTTCTGTATTAGGTAATATCACACAGGAGTCTTACTTTCATTTTCTCAGTGGTCATTTCATTGACAGAAAGTCAGCTGGTATGAAACAAGGAACAAGGAAAACAGTTATGTTTCAAAACATCAAACAGGGAGGGCCACAGAAATGTTCCAAGGGATGGAACACCTCCCCTACAAAGAGGCTGAGAGAGCTGGGCTGTTTAGCCTGGAGAAGAGAAGGCTCCAGGGAGACCTGAGAGCGGCCTTTCAATATCTGAAGCAAGATTATAAGAAGGAACAGACTCTTTAGACAGACTCTTTAGCAGGGTCTGTTGTGATAGGCCAAGAGGAAACAGTTTCAAAGTAAAAAAAGGGAGATTTAGTTTGGATGTAAGGAGGAAGTTCTTTACAATAAGGGTGGTGAGGTACTGGAACAGATTGCCCAGAGAGATGGTGGCGCCGCATCCCTGGATGCATTCAAGGTCAGACTGGACCAGGCACTGAGCACCTGATCGAGCTGTAGATGTCCCTGTTCATTGCAGGGTGGTTAGACTAGATGACTTTTAAGGGTCTCTTCCAACTCAATTCTATGATTCCAAGTTAGCAGACTGGAAAATATATGATGACGGCAGACACAGGCATAGGCGGTGTTTCCTGGTGACTCCTCCAGGATACTCAGTGATCTGAGGACTGATTTTCCTTTCTAAAAATAAAGTCTTTGGTTTTCCACAGTTGTGTAACTGCAAGAGCTCGTTATATTTTCTGGTTTTAACTCCCTTTAGAGATCGCAAAGCAGTGTGTTTGTTTTTTTTAGTGGAGAATGCAGACACCTATTGAGTCACAGGCTCTACCTGAAGAGCTCTGCAAAGGTTATCCTCTGTTAGCTGGAAGTACATCAAAGAGTAAGCTGAAGCTTTATAGCCAAGATTTTCAAAAGTAATTCTCAGATTGCTATTAGGTACTTGGGAGACCTTAAGAATTATGCTTTAGTTAGTCTTGTCTGTTTCAGTGTATTACCATATTGCCTCAGGACAACAAGATCACTTTTCTGGACTGCTGTTTCATATTTTATCTTATCCTTTTGGATAAAAGGATCTCTGGCTTACTCTCTGTATTGTAAGGTATAATTGTAACTGCAGTTAACAACTAGCTTGCGATGTGCAAGATGGAGTAAACAGTAATGCACAGTGAATCTGGATACTGTGTGTGGTAGTGGATTTTTTTTGTTTTGTTTTTAAGAACCAAGACAATCAGAACTTTTACCCTGCCTGTCTTATCTCACATACTCTTCTTTTTCCCCTCCCAACATTATGTTCACCATCTTTAGCCTGCTGATTTCAGTGCACAGAGCACCTCTCTGATTGTTCAGAACTTTATTGGCAGTAAGAGTAGAATGGTTATTCCCCTATTACTAGTGTGACTCTGAATTAGGAAGATACTAAGATGGTCACAGCCATTTTACAATCATTTAAGGAGCACAGCGTAAAAGTAAATAGAAATCCAAATTCTGCTCCCAACAGACATAATACAACCAGCAGTATTTTACACAGTTAGGTACTACTGAGTCTGGTAATTTCTTATTGATTAAATACTGATCTTTTGAAAAGATACTTGTGAACTGAGAAATTTAAGGAATGAAGAGCAAATCCCTGCCCTGTAAATTGTTCATTATCCTCAGTTACTTCATAAGGAAATATGAAGGTTTTACAACTTACATAATACAAAGAATGTATACGCTATGAATGGCAGCACAAAAAACATGAATGAAAATCCAGAGCAGAACAGGAGCAGAAAATCCAAGAACAGAACCGTGAACTCATCTAACGGAGGCACTTTGATGAAAACAGATTGTAGAACAAACTGAACCCTTAATCAACTGACTGTATTGTATCATGTGTGTGATTTTTTTATTTACTATCTAGAAATTTTTTTCTTATTTGTGTCTCAAAGCGGTCACAGGTTGTAGTGGTATAACTTTGATCTGGAGAACTCCGTAACACTCTTAAGAACCTTGTATTCATAGAGAATGCTTGTTAAAAGAAACACTGAGGTAAATCTGGTCTCTATGTCTTAGTCTATAATCACGGAATGGCTTGTGTGAAAAAACCCACCATACATGAGCTATCACTTAATTCCTTATCCACAGCTATCAGACATGGTATGGGTGAAAAGTGAGAGCATGTCATTGTGTACTTTGAAACTCATCTTAACTGATGTGGTCGCCCTGCCAAATCAAGACATTATTAACTCTGAGGATTTCTTTCTTTTCACTGGAAAGTGAGAGGAGGAAATAACAGCAAGATTTTCATCTTGTGATGGTTATAGGGCTATTCTGAACTGTTTTATCTTCATGGGCAGTGTTGTAAAGGTGCAGAAAATTCCCCTTTACAGTCCCTCCTGCCAAGTCTCAGAGGACTAAGCTAAAACTAGTCATTGTAAATACAAGATGAGGCAAGAACGTGCTGAAAGTAATATTTCTGTCACTCAGGAACATTTTTAGTCTTGTGAACAGTGAAGTACATCAGCTCCTTTTGCTTTGATGGCTGTGGTCCAAATAGCCCCTTACTGCAAGGGCTGTATGAAACATTTAGACTGTGTTAAATGTCTTTTACATCCTGTTCTTCTGTGAATAGATACAAAAATTGTTACACATAATAAGAGCACCTGCTAATTAATTTGTAACGTTCCTGTGATGTTTTTATTAGGACTGTTTATTACATATTAAACCCTATGGCTTAGCCCAATTCATAATTCAGTTTGTAACTTTTTAGTATCGGACCTTACTATATATCAGCACAGATTCTTCCACGTGTTTTTTTTTTTTAAGTGACTTTTCTAACTCCCAAGTGGTGTTTTCCCTTCCAAATTCAGCTTCAAATGCGCTCCTTCCTGTCTGTGTGTTCAAGAGTTGTGTGAATAAGCAGTGTGTTTGTTTGCTGCCCCCCAAAAAAGAAACTAAATAGACAACCCCAGCCTGGAACTGTTAAAGAAGGTGGGTTGGGAAAAGCAGCACAATCAGAATACCTGCATCTTTTGTCTTACAATACTTGGTGTTCAGTTTAGGCCCCAGTACAAGAAAGAGTCTCCTAAATGAGTGAGTTCAGTGGAGGGACACTAAGATGGTTAGGGACTGGGAGATGTGCCTCATGGGAAGAGGCTGAAGGGACTGGGCTTGTACAGTCTGGGGATGAGAAGACCCAGGGGACTTGGTAGCAGCTTCTGGGGCCTCTGAGGAAGTGGAGCCATGCTCTTCACAGCAGTGTGTAGCAGGAGGATGAAAAGCAGTAAGCAGAAACTGAAATAAGAAGGTCAGACTGGTCATAAGGTACAACTTATTCCCCGTGAGGACACGGTTGGACTAGCTGATCTTAGTATTCTTTTCCAACCTTAATGATTCTGTGACAGTCCAGCAATGAAGTAGATTGCATGGTGATGTTGTCCAGTCTTGTTCCTTGGAAGTTTTTGAGACCAGCCTGGATTGAGCCTGAGCCTCCTTCTCTGACCTGGTTGCCTACTCTGCTTTGAGTAGGAGGATAGGCTGGATGAACTGCTGAGGTGCCTTTCAATCTGAATTTTCCTGTAACCCTACCTAAATTCCTGTTGCTGTTAGGAATTGTGTGGAGGTTATATCATGGTCCGTGGTAGATTGTATTAAAAAAAAACAAAAACCTAAGGCACTTTTAAAACATTTTTGATAAATATGTCTATCAAATTAAATTTATGCAAAGGTGTCTGCATGGTTAGAAAAAAGAGTGTACATTACACTGTACAGGCAGTCTGTGAATATGGACTGTCAGAAACTGAAAGCTGAGGCTGTACATAGCTGATCTGCCTTTTCCAGATTTGAATTTTTTCAAAACATTGCTTCATTTCAGAAGGCTTATCTGCGGGCATAGTGATAGCGCAAAACCGCAACCAGGGTGGATACAAAAGGCAGGTAATTAATGTGGTCAGGAGAATGAGATTTAGCATTTCTAGATGTGGGAAATGTTCCTGTGGTGTTTTCCTTCCTGATCTACCCATTCTTTTAATCTCTTTTCTTATCAAACAGATAAGCAGGCCGAGACAGTATCAACACAGAAATATTAGGCAATTTTTGAGAAAAGTTTCCTGCTGGCATTTTAGAAACCAAGTAGGAAGAGAAAAATACCAGAGATTGGGTACAAGTGTCACTTGATAGAAAGATACGGTAAACTGCAGCCTGGGTAGTTTAAAGTAAACTTTTTTTCTTTTGTGTGGACTGTTTTGGGTTGCTGTTTTAAAATTTTTGGATCATATAAGCAAGGTGTCCAATGATTCTTTCTCTGCCTTAAGTAGATCAACTATTCCAGCAGTTTTAACTGCTGCAAACACTGTAAAGAATACAGCAGGAGGGTGCCCTCTGTTTTAACGAGTTAGGAATGTCTTATTGGCTTCTCTGGCCAGCCAACATCACAATTTATTAGGGAAGGAAAATACCTAGTAAGTGCTTCACAAAGAAAGCACATGACTTAGTGGCATAAGCAAGGAAGCAACATGCTTTCGGAAGAGAAAATGATTTGTGAGTATGCTCTCATTTTCTTCTGATACTGTTCCCTTCAAACTCAGCATCATGATTGTCCCTCAGTGTGGAATTGCAGAACTGGGTGATGATCCATCCTTCTCTGGATATCACATTTGGTCCATGTTCTTCAGAGTCACAATTTTTATTCTGGGATGCAGTACAGCAGTGGACCAAACACTTACTTTGGGAATGAATTCCGCCCATGTCTGAACTTGTGCCTAATACCAATTTAATTTGACCCAAGTCAGATTAACAATGGTATGTATCTTTTGAAAATGTGAACAGCAACACACAGTATTAACTTACTAATCAGGAACTCACTCAAATATGGTGAGAGAAATTGAGAAGAATGGAATACATGATCTCTAGGTCCAACTGATGAGAAAGACAATGAATGTACACATGAGAGTTTTTGTGAGAGAGGCTGAGAGTAGGCTGAGCAATTCTTTTGCAGTGAAGAGATGCTTTCCAGCGGGTCTGAGCTCCAGAGGCAACAATCTCAGCGCTGTCCCCAAGAGAAAGAGAAAAAGAAATCGCTGTGAATGTTGTCGTTGCCTGTGCTAACAGTGAGTCTGATAACCAAGGGAATGATATTGAAAATTTTATGTTGTGACTATAAAAGAGACTTGAAAGCACTTCTGATTATTTCCTGATGCAGGAAATCAGTGATAGTGACCATTAATCGTTTTCCAATCAATTAACTTCCAGCTCCCTTAATCCAGGATGGAGCACTGTAACTTCTGTTTGCATCTAAAGTTATCCTGATTATATTACCCATTTTTGCATTAAGTAAAACTGTAATTTTCAGTATTTTCAAATTGTGCCAATGCACTTCCAAAATGGCAAAAATAGATTTCAGGCTTTGGGGATTTTTGTAAACTTCCCAGTAGACTTAATAATAACCTCATTGAGAGCTCATTATATTCTGAAGGAAGAACCTTTGTTTCATGCAGAGTATTTTGCAATTAGAGTAATGTAAACGTATGAAGTCAGTCATTTAGGAGAAATCAGTCATTTAGAAAAGGTAAGAGAGAAGCAACTGCGTATTAGCAGTCAGTGATGATACAGTGGATTAAGAACACTGCTCAGACTGATGTGATCCAACCTCCATGATAACATAGAATTATAACCCTAATGTATTATGGAGTGGCTAAGCCAATCTCCAAAACTATATCATTCTCTATTCAACTTCACAGTATATTTCTGAGTAGTTTCTGTGAAAGTGCACTGTTTTCATTATATTTCTAGTATATTCCCATGAGAAATAATACAGCAGCTGACTGTATTTTCCCTTACTTTCTAAAAGGAATGTGCTATGAGATTAAAAAAAAAGTATATATTTTAATGATATTTTAATATCTTTGGATAAAAAAGAGTGCAGGACTGCAGAACGTAGTCATGGTACATAACAGTAGCCCCTGCTATTTCTTGGGCTGAATTTTAGCTTGACTTCCCTTTTGTTTTATGTATTTTTAATGTTTTGAAATATTTGTTCTTGGTTTTGGCACAGGTACTTATGGATTTCGTTTATGAAAAACAGTATTCAAGTCTCTTATGTGGTTTGACCTTGATGAAAAGTTCTGTATCCATCTGAGATCAGTCAGTGGTCTGTTACTTCAGATCACGCTATCACTAAATAAGAGCGCTTTTGCTATTCCTTTGCTATTCCATACCTCACTGTTAGTTCTTGAGGAAAAAACACATTTTTGCATGTGGTAGTTGTAATGTCATGTTTCTTTATACTATAGCTATGACAAACATGAGTTGCAGTACCAGAGGTGAGAAACCTAGTTCTGTGCATTTTCCCCATCCACATCCACATGCCAGCTTTCCTTTATGCTTCTGAGAGTGAAGTGTTCAATAGGCTAAATATAACGAAATTATGTCATGGAATGTAGGGCACAGAGCCCAGTGGACAGCCACATCCAGACTACCAGTCAACTGCCAGGTGCTGTTTTACTTCTTTGCTTTAAGTCTGCTAGTGACTGGCCTCTATTGCTGCAATTGTGGCTGAGGACCCTGTGAGTCAGTCAGTGCTTTTTGGAAGATGTGTCATCTTGAGGCAACGTGCACTCAGGCACAGAGAAATGTGATCATTGGTTGTGTGATTGCTTTCACCCTCCTTTACTTTGTTGTCAACATTAGTTATGTCCACACACAGGAATTTTGGAAGAGGTGGCTGATGGAGGGATTTTATGGTATTACTGCACTTCTGAACATGGCCTGACTCTTACAACTTGTAGGCAGGAAGGGATGGATTTCCTGGCATAGTTTTTCTAGCTTTCATTTTCACTCTGGTGTTTACATCATGAAATTTTCCACTTTGCCCCATCATCATCTGACACTGTCTAGACTGGGAGATGGCAAATGAAACCTTACATTTTTTCACTCTAAACTGCTTTTTTAATGTACCTTAAATGTGAATAAAATAAAAAGAGTCCAGACAGTAGATTTGGGATCCTGCTTGCATGAAGTGTGTAGACCTGGGTCTGTGATTCCAATTTTAATAGAAAGTTGTTATCCTCACTTTATAATATACATTCCAAAATAATGAAGGAACTATTCTAATACTAATAATGAAGGAACTAGGAAAAAGATGCTACAGTTTATGGTAAATATGTTAAAATTCTTTGAAATTATGGATGGTCCTTAAAGGTACAGTAAGCAACCAAAATATTCAACGCAAGAAATGGTTTTGCTGTCTTTCAGATTTTGAGGTTGTATTCAAACCAAACAAATTATCCCTGGGAAATGAAAATCCAAACCAGTGGAACAGAAGATGATTGTCCGTAGTGAATATGGGGAGATGCTTGGGAGCACCTTTTGAGCAATAGTGTTATTGATCGTATGTTTCTTTGTCAGAAACTAGTACTGAAAGGAAGCTTCCGATAAAAACAGTGCATCTACTGAGGCTGCAAAGCACAAAAGCAGGAAAGAATTGGTGAGGAACTCTATTGCATGGATCTTCATGTTAAGACAGTGTCTGAGAGTTGGCTACCATGGACCACTTTTTTTGTGGTTGAGGGTGGAATGTCATAAAGAAAGTCTTCTAAGAATTGCTTTTACATTTTTTCACCTTTTAAATTGAATGCAGCAAATCAATCAGTTTGAAGTCTTGTATTTTGATAAAAAAGAAGTCTCTTTTTCCATGTCTCCACTAGACACTTGAAGAAGAAGAGTGTGAGGAAGTGGAAATTTCTAGTCTATATTATTTTGTAATTCTCTGTGTGGGACACGCACTTGTCACTGTTTCCGTCTCCATCCTGTAGCGAAAGGACATTTTCACCGTAATTCACCCAGAAGAGCTTTAAGGCCAATGACACTTTAACATACGCAAGTGAGATTAGTGAGCAGTGAGAAATAAGACCAACGGAAGAGATGGGACTCCTGTAACTTTTCAAAAGCTTTCATCACACAGCTCCTGGTTTCTTCACAGGCCGTGTGTCACAGGCTTTCTCTTTAATTTCTGGTACATTTGGTATGTAGTGTAGGAGGTTGGGAAGGGGTTTTATTTGTTTATTTATTGACAGGAAACATTTTTGAATCAAAAGCCCCAAATCGCTGGCAAGCGGACTTGTAGACACTTTCCCAGGGTGATCTGGCATCCAGCCAACGGCACGAGTTCTCACCATTGTTGTTTATGTGTTTATTTACCTCTGAGCTGACAAAGTAAGGAGAGGTTTTCTTGTGGCTCAGTGTCACGTTGTACCAGGCATGGGATGCTGCGCAAAGAGAAACTACTTGTCTTAGATGATCTTTTTTAAGTATGTAACGTGTCGTGATGTGTTTCCAGGGAATTGATGTCTTTTCTGGAGTCAAGTGACAGCAAGCTGAAAAACATGAATAACTTAGTGCGGAAAAAGGAACTTCAGCCTGGAAAAGAAACAGAAATTGAATTAATGTTTTTAATGAGTCAAATGAGTTAGATCATTTGTACCACAAAGGAATGTAATGAACGTTTTACTGAAAAGCATGAGTCCATTTCCATAATGCAAATGGTCTTCCATGGTCTGACTCCCTTTTAACTGATCACCTTAATCTTTGGTATCTCATCTCAAGTAAGTAGGCAGGGTTCTTTTACTGTGAGTTTTGCTCCTCATACTGACTTGCACTTTTCTGGTGGTTCAAAAAATACCTTGGTTACAGCTGATCCTGCTAACAGGGCAGGTAGATGGACCGAGTTCCACGTGGGGTCCTTTGCAGTTCTTTTTTAATGCTTCTATGTTATTGGTACTTAAAGGATCAAATTTTCTGTTCAACCAGTGAGGTTAATCAAAGGGAGTAAAGCAGGAGGCGAAGTACATTTCCTTGGGAAGGAAATGCATAAAGAACGAAGCCATCAGTTTGTAAATGGAAATGGAGTACCTCATCCCTTTTGTAGGTTTGCCAACCATATCCTCGGTTGCATCAGGAGAAGCATGATAAGCAGGTTGAGGGAGGTGATTCTGCCCCTTGACTGTGCACTCATGAGACCCCACCTGGAGTATTGTGTCCAGTTCTGGAGCCCCCAAGACAAAAAGGACGTGGAGCTGTTGGAGCGGGTCCAGAGGAGGGAGGGCTGCAAAGATGATCAGAGGGCTGGAGCACCTCCCCTACGGGGACAAGCTGAGAGAGCTGGGGCAGTTCAGCCTGGAAAAGAAAAGGCTCCAAGAAGACCTTATAGTAGCCATCCAGTACCTGAAGGGGGCCTACAGGGAAGCTGGGGAGGAACTTCTTTTTATAATGGCAGGTTGCAAAAGGATGAGGGGAAATGGTTATGAACTAGAAGGGGACAGATTTAGACTAGATGTCAGGAAGAAATTATTTACTGTGAGGGTGATGAGACACTGAAATAGGTTGCCCAGTGAGGTTGTGAATGCCCCCTCCCTGGAAGCATTCAAAACCAGACTGCATGGGACTGTGAGCAACCTGGTCTAAAGGGAAGTATCCCTGCCTATAGCAGGGGGGTTGGAACTGGATGATCTTAAAGGTCCCTTCCAAACCAAACCATACTATGATTCTATAGGTGGAGCATTTAAAGTCTTAGGTCTTCTGACATGACGAGTGTTCAGAGATGGCTACAATGTTACATTTCCGATTTGTGATGTTGTATGGAATGTTTCTGAAAGACTTCTCAAGTAGATCAGATAGGCAAGAGAAATTAGAAGAAAATCTCTACGGATTTAGGAAGAGTTGGGACAATGGAAAATCGTATCTTTTGGGATACATGAAGTTAATAAAATAAGCTCATTATTATCAGCTTTGCCTGAGCATAGGATCCTTTAGGACTTAAGTTTGTCTGATCTCCAGGGAGCAGCCGTCCAAACAGAGCTTGTTATTTAGATGTTTTTAAGAATACAGCTTCTTGAGTTGATGCAGAATATTGTAGTCAAAAAATGTGACTTAATTTTGAATGAAATTGCAGAAAGTCTGTTATTGAAGCTACAGACCACAGTTTTATTTCTGTTTGCAGAAACAAGACAAAATTTGAAACAGAATTGCTGCATGCTTAGAATGCCACTGAATAGGTCAAACATTCTGCTCTGAAAGGGCACCTCTTTCATCCAAGTTAATACAAGAGCAAGTACTTCTTACATTTTGTTATGGCAGAGGCAGAAGTGGCTTGGGCAATAAAAGGAAATCTGTGGAATTGTTTTTTTGAGGAGGGAACACTGCAGACACCATGTAATGTTTGTGGAAGGAGGGCAGTGTGAGCTTGTTGTGCCAATCTCTGACTCCATCTAAGAAATGAGTGGTGAGATTTTTGTCGATGATTTTGGTGAGTAAAAGAACAGGTCCTGTTTGAAAAACTAGTGATAAAGCAGTTCACTGAATGGCTATATCTACTGCCAGTCCTATCAACAGTGCTTATGAGGAAAGATGTTTCTCCTCTTCTGTTTGTTCTAAATATGACTTTTCTTACCAAATCCCTATGTAGCCTTTCTTTGTTTTCAACAGTCTCCAATTATGGAGAAGTAGGGTGTATAATAAAATCTTGGAAATTGAATTCATTTAAATACCTACTAAGATGCATCCTTTTTTCAGTACTACATTAAGACTCTCTATGTTTTGTAAAGAAGAGGTAAGATTTAATAAAAAATGAAAGAACCCAAGCAGTTTTTAAACCCTGATAAAACAGCAAATGCTAAGATTAGTGTGACCTTGTCTTTTATTTCTGAATTTTTCTTACCGTTAGGACACTTTCAATTTGACCATTGAGATACATGGTTATTAAGAGAAAAGTGTGAACATTCATGAGCAGTGAATGCGAAGAACACAAGCATGATACAACCAAGCAGATGAATGCTCAAACTATAGAAAACTCAGGTCTCTTTTTCAAGAGATTCTTCTCTTGCAGCCCTGAATGTGATATAAATACAGGTGTATTCATGCATGAACCTGTGTACATATAGTCTCATCTATGGGTGCCTTACACAAGCACTTAATATTCACTTCTACATAGCAAACTGAGACATAGAGAAAAAAATGCCTTGCCCAAGCTTGCCCAGTAGAAAAGTGGCAGATGAAAAGAGAACCTGTTTCCTTGTTTCTTGTATAGCCTTGTGCCAAATTTTTGCAGACCCTTGATCAGTACTTGTAAATCTTTCTGTCATTATCATTGTAGTTTGAAAACAATTCTAAAAAGTTTTATAACATGGTATTATTCAATCATACATAGTACTCATGAAGAAACAACTCGGGACAAAGTCCTTGAGACATATCACAGCATTTCTGAGTCAGCAGCTCCCTAACAGCACTATGTTCTGTATGCCGTTGTCAGCTCCAAGACTGCTTGTGGCTTTTAAGAACTCGGAGGAGACCCAACTTTGTACTGAATTTAGTTGCCGTTTCCTTCCAATTTAACATGTTGGTAAAGCACAAAAGGGCAAACCACACAGGCAGCAATGACTACAATATGGACAATTGTAGAGGAAAGAATTCTACAAATACTCTATTGAGAAAAGTCCCTTAAAATTATACCAAAAATAAGGTACTAATATATCACCAAGTGTATATTCATGTTAAAATACCTGTCTTAAGTTATAAGTGCTTATTTAAAAGCTTTACTGGTCAATTTCCTAAAGGTCTATGATTCTGTAAAATTACTCTAAATTCTTTGTGAAAGTCATAGGCTTAGTCTTTCTACAGCCCCTAGCTGAATGTATAGGAGAGCGGCCACTCACGGGTATAATCAATATGAGTTCCTCCAGGATATATTTTTTCCATTTTAATATTTCCTGCAGAGTTCACAGAAAAACTGTGATATAGTGCGTGTGTTGCTGAGAACTGTAGGAGTCAGAATTGCAGCAGACTGTGCATGAAGGAAGAGGTGCTTGTAACATCAAGGAATTAGTCACAGCTCTGCCACTGGTCATTGCACATTATGTAATGCAGTAGCAGCACATCAGCTATGTGCCCTCTCATTTAAGAGAGTGTGGGAACTTCAGGGATTCCCCCTTTGAGGAGTGTCCACTTGTAGTCTCAATCTGTTGTTTTGCATGCATAGCCCTGGGGTATATATAATGCTTTGGCCTCACAGGAGGGATGCAGAGCAGGAGAGATTGAAAGAAAGCAACTTTTGCAGAGAAGACCATCTCCTAGCAGATTTGGAAACATCTCTCATAAAAACAAGGTAAGAGCACTCTGTCTAATTGCTCTATTGCTTTTCATTTACTGTAGTTTGTAAAGTGAAATAATTATATAACAAACTATTTTTTTTCCTTATTAGAAGCAAAATATTGGAATCAGTCTCCTCTTTTACTTCCAGGCTATCCTGCTACTCTGAAAACTTTATCCCCCTTCCAGCTGTCTTCAAAGGTTTGTGGGTGTAATGGGTAATACCATAACTGTTCTTTGAACAACTCTGTTGTGAAAACATAAAATACAAGCAAGTTATTACACTAATTGCCAATGAATGGAAAATAGGAGCATCCTTTTCTATTGTCTTTCTTTCTCTTCCTCTTTTCTGTCTTTTCTCTCTTGTTTTCTCTGGCACATACCTTTTCTTTCACTCTCTTTACTGCTCTCTTTCTCTCTATTTTTCTCTTTTTTTCTTATTTCTCTTTTTTATTCTCATCTTCTTTTGTTTCCATTTCTTCTCTCTTCATTTCTGCATGCTTTAAAATGATACACAGCAGTATAATTTATAATAACGAACAGGCACACTGCAGCATTTTTTATTGCAATATAGTGATTTAGATTTGTTCCTATTTTGTAACTGTAGATAAATGCTTATTGCACACTATTTCTTTTACTTGGGTTAACAGACAAGTTCTAGCGCCTTTCAGTTTCTGCACAGATAGTTGCATTCATTTCTTTTCCTGTGTGATTTTACAGCACACAGCATCCTGGGAGCCTAAAATGTGACTGTTATGAAACATATACAAACTCTGCAACTAGTTCTGCTTTACCAAGCAATTTTCTGCTTTGCTCTTTTTTTCCTGTCACACCTTCTCTGGCACAAAAATCTCCTTTACAGTCAGAAATCAGCAGAAAATCTACGTTATAGTGAATAAAAATAAACTGCTTACATTCTTATATAAATGCTAGTTCTTACATTCAAATATGTGCCATGTATATATATCTTACAAAATACAGAGTTCAGCATGTTAGAATTCCGTTTGGTTCAGGCAACTGAGTATATTGCAAAATGCTTTGATTTAATTTACAAAGCAAGTTTTTTGTTTTTTTTTTATGATAATCACTGTATGAATAACACAGCAAAATTTTACATCCTTTTTCCTTGCAAATAGTGGTATGAATTAGTGCAACATTTAATAACACTTTACAAACTTTTGAGAAACAAAGAACTTGGAAAAGACACATTTCAAGGTGTGTCTTACAGAGAAGTTAAGCATGGATGTGTTGGCTATTTCAGGCTGTTATTTACCTAATAATAGAATAAAACATGGTTGTGGCATTACTAAAAATAACAGTTCTCCTTGTCAGTGTGTCATTACCGTAAGCATCAAGTAATTTTTCATTTTTAAATGCTGAAAATTAATTAGATCAAATCCGTTAATCTGCAGAGTTTCTGCATCCTCTTAAAGGGAGTTACCCTCTTAGTTAAAAACTGACCTTGTGGGTTTTTTTTCTCTCCTCAGAAACGTTCCCACATCACACAAAACAAGATTTCAGCACTGTGAAGCAAAAGCATAAATAAAGTGTACAAAATGCTGTGCCCATGGCAGTTTGCATTCAAACCTCGTGCTGGTAAGAACCAGTCCTCAGAAGAGAAGGATATCAATAATAACGTGGAGAAAGATATGAAGATCCACGGGTAAGATCTTTGTCCTTTAATAGCTTCATGGTTTCGCTTTTGTTTGAAAAGGAAAGATACTAAGTAACACAGGGCTCTGTTGTGTGCTTCCTCTGCAGTAATTTTAACAAAAGAGCGGTTGTCCCTGGGGGCATTGGGTGGTGTTGATTTAGTAAGGTGGTGTTGGTTTTAATATGGTACATTTAAGCTTTTGTATACATCACTGAGGAAATAAATCATTGTAGTTTAACTTCCGTGGTTACGTGTATGGTAGGACTTAGGAGGCATTTATGTACTATAAAAACATAAAAGTAAAAACTAAGCATGTTGCTTTCTGTTGAATTGTCTTTTTCTCTTTTAAAGCTTTGTGAAAGATGATGCCAAATTACACAATGTAAGCAAGAAGCAGATAGAGGTGTCACCTATAATCACTTCAGAAGAGGTCAGTGATGGAGAGGGGTCTGTTTCTAGTTTCACTGATACTGACAGTTCACACAGGTTGTGCTTACTGCTCAGAACCTTTCAAAGTTCTCATGCAAGGAGTAACTGTGGTTACAAGAGCTGTAACGATCTTTGTGTGCTGTGCGATCTTTGGATGAAAGCTCTTTTCTGAATGAAAAAGAGCTTTGGTAAGTCTTGATGCCAGGTACCTGGCCCAGTAGGATTGAAGTGCCAAATTCCTTTATTCCTTTGAAACCCTAGCCTTGTCCTGTCTCTAGTTTTGTCTAATTTGCTTTTTTCCTGTGACTATGACTGTTACGTTAAGAGGCATTATTGAAATTAAAAACGTGTTTGTAGTGGCAAATACTGTTTGGTTAGTACAAAGACGCTTTTGGCTGTTTCATAGCAAACAGTAGATCAGGTCAATAGTTTTGTACTCAAATGAGTAAGTACTCATGTTGGAGAAGGTCCCATTTCCGTCCTTACATTTAAATTGTAGTATTCAATAGTAAAATAAAAATAAAATTGAAGCATTAAGATATTTAATAGGTTTGAAGATTGTGTGTATTCTTATCTTTTCTATGGCCAGAAACCCCCACAAAATGGTATCAAAGCTTCAGACCAAATATCAAGATGTCCAAGACATGTAAAAGTAAAAAACTTGGAAAATGGATCCAGCCTTCTTGACACATTACACCTGACAGCAAAGGAGGTAAGACAGAAACCTAAGCAGTAATTTTTCATAACTTTCTGAAGCTCTGTAGTGCAACATTACTTTTTAAAATTTTATTGTTTTTCAGGTTATCAACTGTCGGACCAGAGCTTGCCAAGGAGCACTCATGACCCCAAAGGGCCTGGTGAGAGGCACTAGAGATGGGCCAGTTCCTCCAGAAGAGCTTCTACCTCAGGCAATAGACTTTGTCAAGCAGTACTACAGTTCATTTAAAGAGTAAGCCAACTGTATCTTCATTTTTGAAATAAAAATCCTCTACCTCCCTACCTGTCTGGGGGACTGGGCTGCTTAATTTCTTCAGAGGTGTTGGCAGTTACATAGCATGCCTCCAAAAAAGGGGTGGTTATTAGAAAAAGTGAACAGAATCATTACTGTACTTCATATGCTGCTTCTGCCAAACCTAGGTCTAGGGAATACTACTGTGGACTCTTTCAGTGTCTCTTCTCAGCCCCATCCCTTCAGTGTTGCATTGTAGTATACTAGGATAAGCAGGTTATTTAGGACTCTTCCAGAATGTGACTTTCTGTTTTCTTGACACTGGATGTTAACAGGATTAGCTCCTACTCAGATTAGTCTTAGACATTTGAGTAATACTTGTAGTTTGTGCCATTCCGAGCATCTTTTCTCTGTGTTCTTTTATTGTATGTTTTGCCTCTCAAGGCTTTGGCCAAAGAGTGGAAGGACAGTTGATACCGCAGAACTTTTCAACCTTGCTCTGTGCTATCATCAATGTAAGGTTACTGAGCATGTTGAGAGTGATGCTCTAGCTCCAGAATTGGTTTGTTTTTACAAAAATAGAGATGGTACAGAGAGATCTTGTTGCAGGAGAGGCTGGGAGATCTGCCTAAGGTCCAAGAATTTGCAGTGACAAAGTTTTCAAGAGACAAGCTTTCAAGTGACAATTCAGTATTTACATATTTCTCTATAAAACATTATCGGGCTTTCAAAGGGACTCAGCCACATAATGCCTGCTTCTTTAGAGACTTTGAACTCTCCTACAAAGCTTTATTCCATCAGAATCTCTCAGAAAATCCCTGTTTTACATACAGACTGTGCTTACTTGCCAGAGTATTACATTTGCACATCTCTGTGCCTGTGGTATTTGATCACATTGATTTACACTATCTTACGTGCTTGCCCTTGATCTTTCATCTTGTTGAAAATGTGAAAACTCTCAGACAGTGCAGGCTATTTTCATTCTGTCTGTAGACCAACAAAACAATTTTTGTCTGTGCTGTGATAAATATTTCCTAGTGTTTTGACTTCATTTTCTATTATCAAACTAAAAAAAAATTAGAGTTAGTTTCCTTAACAAAATAATTGCTGAGCACTTCCTTTTTTTGTATCAAAATCTTTCTTACTTTGCTCAGAAGACCTCTGTCCCTGTGAAAGTAACTGAATTTTGAGAGAATAGTCACTGTATTCCCACGTTGGGCTAAAGCTAGTCTTCTCTAAGTTCTACTTGATGGTGTTTTGACAATTTTTACCAAACTAGTCTGGAAAATCCAAATTTAAACTGAAAGTTTGCACAGAAAAACTTGTGATCAATAAATATTTGCATTGGACGGTGAAAGGACAGTGTTGCTAGTTCAGTTTCTATTGTGGTAGTTTCTTTGTGAGGCAAGTAAGCTGTCATTTGTACTCAGGCCAATTCCTAAATTCAGAACCCAGGAAAAAGTCACTCAATCAGACCTCAGTTAGAATCCTGTGTACTTAACTCATCCCTTTACCTGGAATACCCACTGCTTTTGATAAAAATTTCAGGCCCTAGACTGTTGCAATAGATAATAGCTATGCTTTGGGACAGAAGTGTGCTGCAATAGAGAGGACATAGGGAGCAGATGATGGTGACTTCTCACACCTGGAACACGGTGGAATTGCTAACTTTTTGAGGTAATGAATGCTTTCATAAATGATAAAGTATGTTGACCCATTCCACACCCAAATAGTGCGGATACATGAGAAGGACAGATTTCTCAGTGTATATTAATCTTGCACTGTCTGAAGCAGTATAGATACCAATCCCTTCCTTGGATTGGTATCCCTACCTGCATTCTGGTACATAAAATCAGCAATGCAGATGGAGGTCTCCTGCAGAAGGGCGCTTTGCCATTGAAAACTTTATGATTTCAGCAGTGTCTGAGCTCTTCTTGACCCAGAACAAAAGAAGCATCTGCAATTTAGATCAGTTGTAAGTAATGAAATTTTCATTGTTTCTTTTAATGGCTGTTTCCTGTTCAACAGGTTAAAAATAGAAGAGCACCTGGCCCGACTAGAAACGGTGACCAAAGAGATAGAAACAACAGGAACCTACCATCTGACAAAGGATGAACTGATCTTTGCTGCCAAACAGGCCTGGAGGAACGCTCCAAGATGTATTGGGAGAATCCAGTGGTCCAATCTACAGGTAACTTACGGCTCTAAAAATTAAGGGCTGAATAGCTGTCTACTATAAATCCGAAGAATGTCCTTTACTTTGGAAAAATGTGCCAATTGCTTCAACTGAGGACTGTCCTTCCTGTACATATCATAAAATCAATATTTTCTTGTACTTCTCTACTCCATAGTTGAAGGAAAGCTTATATGGGACTGGTTAGAGTTAAGAACCTATTAAGTCATGGAAGCAGGTGCATCTCTTGGGCCTTGGAGGATTGTTATGCGTGAAAACAGAAGAACAGTAAAAATAAACCTTTCCTAGTGGAGCTAAAAGTGAATTGAGAAATACTGATTTTCTATCCTTAACTGTGTTAGAAAAATAATATGCTTGCATTACTCTTTCGAAATTATTTTTTTTCTTTACCTTTTTTGGGAAAACATACAGGTATTTGATGCACGTGATTGTAAAACAGCCAAGGAAATGTTTGAATATATCTGTCGCCATATTCAGTATGCCACAAACAATGGAAATATAAGGTAGGTCTCTTTTATTTCATTTGAATTTTAAATAACAAAAATCCCATCTAGGTCTGGATTCAGAACTCCACAACAGACCTGATGAGATCTATCTAAATATTTTGACAACTTGTCTCTGCTCTTAGTTCTTCTGATACTTACATGTTCCTCTCACATGCACCATCAACCATTTTGGAAGTTTTTAACATTTGTGACTAATGTTGCAAAAACCTTTCATAATTCCCGGGGAAATAAATGATTTGAAGACTTGGGGAGGTGGGTGGGAAGAATGAATGATTTTATTCTTAATGACATTTATTTTAGAAATATAAAATAATTGCTGCTAGTAACAGTTTATGTCTTAATAATCAGAATGTGTTTGATGTGCTGCTGTGACGTAATTGGGTTTGATATTTCTCTGAGCAGATCAGCGATCACCATCTTTCCTCAGAGGACTGATGGGAAACATGATTTCCGTGTTTGGAACAGCCAGCTCATCCGATATGCTGGATATCAAATGCCGGATGGGTCTGTCATAGGAGACCCTGCAAGTGTGGAGTTCACAAAGGTATAGTTCCAAATACAGAGTCATAGCTGTTTTCTGTCTTGTTTAACTCACTGGTGTTTCATTTATTTTTCTTGCTTTTTTTATGCAGACTGGGAGGGAGCTATGTATTTCCCGCCCCACAGATTCTAGGTGCAGGCTGAAGCAATAATTCCTTACTATCCAGTGAAATACTCCCCTCCATTTCAGAACAGAGAGAGCTAAAATTCCTCTTAAGTCAGGGATGTAATCTGTACTTGAATGACACGTCTTGGTCTTGATGAGTGGGAAAGACAACCTTTAGCACTGAGAATTTACCTCAGAGGGATAACAGGGGGGAGGATTTCAAAAATGAAACTCACTTTCTTTACTTACAGTTGTGTATTGAGCTTGGGTGGAAGCCGAAATATGGCCGCTTTGATGTAGTTCCACTCATTCTCCAAGCAAACGGCCAAGATCCAGAAATATTTGAATTCCCGCCAGAGGTTATCCTTGAAGTGCCAATGGAGCATCCAAAGTAAGCATACCAGGTTTAGATAATCGCATTTTTGCCTCTGCCTCACCTTGGCAGGTGCTTAGCCTGTGCCTGTGGCAGTCATTTTATGAGTTCTTTGTTGGGATGAAATTAAGGTGAATTGTCCTGAAAGACAAAGTGCCTGTCAAAACAATGAAATGAGATTTAAATTAACAAAGTCAATAGTAGTTCTGTTGGATTTTTTTTTATATATATTGTCCATTTCAATCAGATTCAGAATTAAAAACAGAACAAAAAAAACCCAAACCAACAAACAAACAAAAACAGTATAGTTTCTTATGCTGGTGGAATACACATGTAAAATACGACTGCACTCATAACAAAATGCTTATTGCTTTTTTTTCTTTATTTCTTTCTTCATCTTTGCTTTGTAAGTGGCCTGTAGATTGCAGAACTCTGTCATACTGTTCCTCAACTTCCTTAGCAGGCCATTCCCAGTTACCACATTGTATGTGAAAACTTTGCTACAAGCTATTGCAGATTGCTTCATGGGTTGGTCTCCCTAGACACAGTGCTCTTTCACTTCCTGGGCTTTTCTGGTTGTCGCCTAAGGGAGGAATACAAAAAGTAACAAATTAAATGTTTATTTCACAGATATGAATGGTTTAAGGAGTTGGATCTGAAATGGTATGCTCTGCCTGCTGTTGCCAACATGCTCCTTGAGGTGGGAGGCCTGGAATTTACTGGGTGTCCTTTCAATGGCTGGTACATGGGAACAGAGATTGGAGTGCGAGACTTCTGTGATGTACAGCGGTACAATATCCTGAAGGTAATCTTCTGAAATGAAGGATTTTGTGATTCTGAGAAGAGAATGGATTTGAATGAGAATGGGTGAAACATTTCCAAAGAAGAGATGCTGTCAACCTTTACACCTGTAAAAAAATATAGAACATGTTGTCCTAAAGGGATTTTTTCTCCAGTTTTAACATGAATACTGCTGATTCAGGAATTCTGGTCTTTGACTGCAAATTTCTCAGAGATGTATTTCTTAGTTCCTGTTTGCTGTTGACAAGGCGATGGAGTCCTGGATGTTAGTTGCAGGTCTTGGGCTCCTTGCCACTGCAAATTGACAGTGACGACTTACAACCAGATGCTGCCATTTGCTAACCATTTGGTCCAGGAGAGCTCCCTTCCCTTCTCCAAACCAGAGTAACCTCATGAACTGGAGCTCTCCAATTCAAGCTTACCTCTAATACCAAATGTGTGCTGCTGTCACTTTTGCCAGCATAAGATTGACCTTTCTCCTTTCTCGAATACTTTTATATGCATATTAATGTAAAGAGGTGGAGAAATCATGAGGTGTACATATAGCATAGTAAATCTACTTTTCCCTTTTATCTCTCTTTTCCACTTGTAGGAGGTTGGAAGAAGAATGGGACTGGAAACCAACAAACTTGCATCATTGTGGAAGGACCGAGCTGTTGTAGAGATAAATGTGGCTGTGCTTTATAGCTTCCAGGTAAGTCAATGAGTATCCGGAGACACTTTGAATACTGTGTTTTTTCATTTCACTTACAACAGCTTTATACAAATGTAGTGCCAGTGGGCCAACACTCAGCATACAGAAGGTTACCAATACAATTCCAATGGAGTTATTATTTGTCTGTGTCTGGGAAAACAGAGGAATGTAGATGTCCTGTTGTTGCCAGAAAAAACCCTGAGATAGAGGGAAAAGGGAGAAAAAAAAGAAAAGGAAGTTAAAGGCGAGATTGTTAATCTTGTTAGCCCAGATGTCTAAGTGTCAAAATCTACATAAAGCCACTGAATTCATGTATTTCATTCACGGTTACAGTCTCTTTAAGTTATCTTGACATTATGAAAGATGGGTAAAAATGAAACATAAGCTTTTTAGCATGCAGTCTCAGTGCTGGAAAGGTAAAATGCTGATGTTAAAAATAAATAAAGAAGGACTTAGTAAGAATCCCTAGTCAAAGGTCCACCTACATCTTTATTTTATAGTTACTAGTAGTAAATATTTCCCAATGCTGTATAAATTCCTTGGAATACTGAGCAAGCAAAAAGATTACTTGAACTATGGGATGGAAGCAGAATGGGCTTTTTAACATATATTTGTCTTTTTGCAATTATTCTAGAAACAAAATGTTACTATCATGGATCACCACTCAGCTGCTGAGTCCTTCATGAAATACATGCAGAATGAGTACCGTGTGCGAGGAGGCTGCCCAGCTGATTGGGTGTGGATTGTTCCTCCTATGTCAGGGAGCATAACTCCCGTGTTCCACCAGGAGATGTTGAACTATGTCCTCACTCCCTTCTTTTACTACCAGGTACGCATTGTCAAAAAAATAAAAATAAAGGTTCTAGCAGACTACTTCAGCAGTGCAGATGATAATATGAGATACAGAAAAGTCTGAATGTAAAGCCCCCGTTACTCATACCACTCTTAGTCTTGGTACATACAAATCAAAGTTTACTGGATAAATTCATAAAAGAGCAGGTAATTTCTATTATACTGTGCAAGATAATTTTAGTTCTGCTGAATTCCTAAACTACAAATAAAATGCAGTTTAGTGCTGTAGGGACTGGTTGGTGTTTGTACAGACAGCGAATCATAGATATAGATCCTGTCAAGTCTGTCCCTTTCAACTGTACACAAATTGTGTATTTGTTGTTTTGCATTACTTATCTGAAACTTAGCTTTTTTTAATTGAAGGTGGATGCGTGGAAAACACATGTCTGGCATGATGAGACCCGTAGGCCAAAGAAAAGAGAAATAAAGTTGAGCATCTTGGCAAAGTAAGTTGTTCAGATAAACATCACAATTTTGTTGAAATATTCTATTTTTCTGGTGCTTCTCTTACACATTTTATAATAATTATTACAGTAGGGATGACCTGATTTGTTTGAATTACAGGCTTGCATGTACACATTTAGGTAATACTCATATCTGAGGTTCTTGTTCTGGACTGTCTATATTGTACTGCTTCTTACCAATCTTCCAAGGAAAAACCATGCTCAAAATGAGCCTTATCTAGGAAACTGCTTGTGAATCAGTCTGAATTTCTACACAGCTATAGTCAAAATGATACACAATGTGCTTTTTTTTTTTTTTTTTTTTTTTCTCAGGGCTGTACTCTTTGCGTCATCACTCCTGCGAAAAACAATGGCAGCCAGGTCCAAGGTGACTGTGATCTATGCAACAGAGACTGGGAAATCAGAAACACTAGCCAACAATCTGTGCAACTTGTTCAGCTGTGCCTTCAACACTAAGGTAAGGAAATATAGATCACTTAAACTAAACGGAAGATGAAGTTTGCCTAGTTTTATCAGCTTCTGCAAGATTTTTCATTCTCTAAGCCTGTGTTTCATATGTCCACTAAATATAACTTAGACTAGATTTTGGCTTTTTTCATATAGAATAATGCCTTGTAAATTTGCTAAACAGTCATCTGATAATCAAAGATATGTGATACTAGTTCTTATGACTCCTAGCAGTTTCTCATGAGCTTTATATCTTCCAGATTCTGTGCATGGATGAGTACAACGTCAGTGACCTGGAAGAAGAAACACTTCTTTTAGTGGTTACTAGCACTTTTGGAAATGGAGATTCTCCGAATAATGGAAAGGTACTGTTTGCCTCAGAAGCACATATGCAACTCAACTCAAAGATTGCTGAGATGAGCACTTCAGAGTTCTCTCTGGTGACCAGTGATAGGACCTGAGGGGACAGCATGAAGCTGCTTCAGGGGAAGTTTAAGATTGAGAAGCAGGAGAAGGTTCTTTACCAAGAGGGTGGTTGGGCACTGGACCAGGCTACTTAGGGAAGTGGCCATGGCACCAAGATGCTGGAGTTCAAGACGTGTTTAGGCAGCACTCTTTTAGATGCATAGTTTAATTTTTAAGTAGTCTTTTGTGGAGTCAGGAATTGGACTTGATGATTCTTATGGGTCCCTTTCATCTCAGGATATTCTGTTTCAAAGACAACCTTTCATTTCTCATGTACATGAGTAAGGTATAGATCAGGGTCTCACTTCTCTTTTAAATCAGTCAAAGAGTATTTTTCTAGCATTAAATGTTCTATGAATTTTTATACAGACATTGAAGAACTCCTTGCTCACCCTGAAATTGCTGAGAAAAAAAATAAGGTAAAAATAATTTGTTATTCAGTTTACATACTATGAATCCTTTTGTATTTCATTCATCATAACATAGTGGTCTTATTTGTATGTCCTTCTGCAGATATGCTGTGTTTGGTTTGGGGTCCACCATGTATCCTGAGTTCTGTGCCTTTGCTCATACCATTGACCAAAAACTGTCCCAACTGGGGGCTTCACAGCTCACTCCAGTGGGTGAAGGAGATGAACTCAATGGTCAAGAAGAAGCCTTTCGCACATGGGCAGTCACTGCATTCAAGGTGACTATATAAATACCTAGCTGATGTGCTAGTTTATTCATTCGTTCATTTCAATTATTTCATTCTTAATGGCATCTCAGAAAAATGGGGAATAATGAAGGAAAACAGACACGGATTTTTGTCTGGATTTTGAACTTTCCTTTCATCTGCTGCTTGCCTAAATTGAAGGGGAAACAGGATCCCTTTTCTGTAATTTCTTAGCATTCACATCAAGTTCCACAAAACCTTTTGGATAATGAAATTAATTTTGCTAAGCAGATCTTTTTTTTTTTTAGCTAGATTGATGTAGAAGTGGTAACTTGCTGAAATCCTATAGCATTACTGAATTCAACAGATTCAATAAATAACAGCAGTCAGTGAATCTGAAATCTCCCCATAAACATAGCACTAGCAAATGAACAACAAAGATATGAATACTCATAATTACTACTTTTTTCTAGACTGCCTGTGACATTTTTGACATCCGTGGGAAAAACAGTATTCAGTTGCCTGAGATATACACATCAGATGACAGCTGGAATCCTAAGAAACATAGGATAGTACATGACTCTCGAGCCATGGACTTGACTAAAGGTATTACCTCTGATTTTCCGCTTCCTCTATCAATTTTGCTTCATGTAGGTCTGGACTGTAAAGGTTGTCTGAGGTTGGTCATACTACAGTGCTAGATGGTAGAATTCCTGTAATGAAATAGTGGTCAGAGAAAAAAAGATACCGTTTTATACTGAATAAGTCATTACATCTCCCAGCACAAAAACATCAGAACACCAGAGCTGACATACATTTTGACGGTCCCAGAAGAACTAGAGCTGAGATGCTTTTAGTCAGAGAAGCCGTGCATAGGGGACACATGGCTGACTAGAAGTATATTGTGTTCTAGAGCAGGCGTGGTTCAGTTCTTTTCTCTGTAATCTTGGAAGATATATTAAACAAACCTAATGACAGAATTCTTCATTAGTTGTGTCCTCTTTTCTCAACAGCACTGGCAGACATTCATGGAAAGGATATAATTCCCATGAAACTGAAATTCAGACAGAATCTTCAGAGTTTCAAATCCAGGTATAATACCTCATTCCTTTGAATTTTGTGTTTTATTAAAATCTTAAACAATTGAAATGCTTGGTTATAAACATCTCTTCCCTATGTTATTGAGAAATATATTTGAATGTTGTACCATCCTTAGTAGAAGTAAATCATTATCACCAGACCACAGCAATCATTAGGGACTTTGTTTCTGTTTAGATAGTAGCTGATTTCCCAGTGCAGTCTCTGGCAGCAGAGGAAACTAAATAACTTGATGAATGTGGCCCTAAATGTGGAAGGTCATGTGTATGGTCCCTCTCCCTTGCTTGATCTGCTGCGTGCCAAACAAATATTTACTTCATTTAGGAAAATAAAAATTGCCTCTTGTACAGGAAAAAAAGAAAGTTCAGGGTGGGAAGAGATATAGCACAAAAAAACTGCCATGGGTTGTGCTAGAAAGCAAGCTGAGACAAGACAACATAAAAATACAAAAAGATAATAAGTGCACTGGCATCTGTCTTAGAAATAGCATCCATGAATGACTCTTCAGCATCCTCCAGGAAGTGTCTTTCATCCCTTTTCTAAATACAGTCTTCTTATAGGATGTACTCTGAGCTGTTGTAATGTGTGAGCTATTCAGTCTTCAGTAGAGCTGCCTTCCATTGGCTGACTACAGGTGTGCTTGTTCTATACTGGACAGATCAGACAGCAGTTCAGCATCTTATTTGTTTTAGTAGAAATCCTTCACATCTCTAGACTGTTCTTGTTTAAGTCTTCATGAATTACTAAGCATATATGATAATTTGATAATGGACAGTAAGCCCTTGCCAACTGCCACTTCACATTTATGCCTTTTCTGTCTAATTTAGGGGAAATCCTGTCAACGTAATCAAGACCTAACTGATCTCTTTTTTTCTATATCTAGTCGTGTTACCGTTCTAGTTAAGCTTTCCTGTGAGACTAATCAGGAAGTGCACTACCTGCCTGGAGAACATATTGGGATTTTCCCAGGCAACCAGCCAGAATTAGTCCGTGGCCTCATTGCACATGTTAAGGATGCCCCTCCAGCTGATCAGTCTATCAGACTTGAAACCTGTACTGAAGGTAAGTTGGTTCCCTTCACATTTGATAACAGAGGATATTTGATAGGTTTTTCTAAAATTCATGAGAATTTTCATAGGCTGAATTTGATTATATTTTCCTCCTCTTAAGTTTCAGTAGGATTTTGCTGGTGCTTTTATAGGTAATCTTCGAATTCTCAGCTCTGTTTTTGTGTACTAAGGCAGTTCATGGTAACTTCACCAGTATTATCTGATATTTTGGGCTGACACTATTTGTAATTCAGTTCCTAAACTGACTATTGACTGCGATGAAATTAGTCTACAGTTTCCTTATTGTTGTTACGTATAAATGTCTTAAAATCGATTTACATGTCATGACCATTTTTTTTACATCTTAGTAGCTGCAGTCTGTGAAATCATGGGACTCTATCATACAGAAGGATGACTTCCATGGTTCTTTTTGCTTAAAACATAGTGTTTTATTATGTGATTCTCTGCATCAGATTCTCCACTTACAAAAAGCTTGAAACCTCACATTAACCTGTGGTCCAGACCTGTATGCAACATAATCAGAAGTCATATTTTAAAAGATACTGAGTTTTGCAAAACACTACAGTTGTTAAATGCCTTGGGAATTGCCACGTGATCTTCTATTTCCCTTGTTTCCAGGTGGCTATTGGGCAAGTGAGAAAAAGATTCCAGCTTGCACACTCTCCCAAGCCTTGACGTATTTACTTGATATCACTACTCCACCCTCCCAACAACTTCTAAAAAAACTCTCCCAGCTGGTAACAGCGGAAGGAGACAAACAGAGACTGGAAGTTTTATGTCATGTAAGTTTTGGGGCTGGAATTACACCGAAAGTACTATGTAATGGATCATTCAATACCCTTCTAAAGCAGAAGCTTTAGAAATGCTTGCAGTGATGGTGTTTGATTTGCATCCCTCTGTTACATATTCTGTGAGCTTGTAAAACCAGCCACAGTGAGAGAAAGGGTGGTCTTACAGCTTAACTTATGCGTGGGAATCAAGAGTTTTCTTTAGATCTGGTATTTCCTGTGTGATTGTGGGTGGGTCATTCTGCCTGCCTGTTTCTCTTGCCAGCCTTGTGGTGGTTTCTGATGAGATACCATTAAAAAATCTTAGTGTTTGCAGAGGGAGAGGTTGCAGGGGAGCTGTTAGATATTTTTATCACAGAATTTGATACCAGTAAAGTAGAAGTGATGTAACTTCAAGCAACCAAAGACTCATGGGTGTGGTAACTGCTTTGTTCTGCTGGGATCAGCAAGCACTCAGTAAGTGCTCAATGGGACCTGAGCCTACACAGTTTCATGGATATCCCATAGCAGGGGGTGGAAAAACAGATTCTACTTCAGTTTCGGAGAGCACTTATATATGAGAAAAATTGTAGTGGGTATTTCTGTTTCCAAAAAACTTTTTCAGGAAACCACAGAATTAGTCTAGGGAACGTTCTGAGAATTCTCCACTGATTTGCAGTTTATTGCATATTTAATTGAATATAAAGTAGGAATATTATTTTAAGCTACTTTTCAAACATCCTTGCTTTCCTGTACTCAACATGACCTGGTAACATTGTGATGATGGCCTTTGACTTTTAGAGCACAGAAGAATACAATAAATGGAAGTTTTACAACAGCCCAAACATCCTGGAGGTGCTGGAAGAGTTTCCTTCTGCTGAAGTCTCAACAGCTTTCTTACTGACTCAGCTGCCACTTCTGAAACCCAGATACTATTCTGTCAGTTCCTCCTGTGACATGACGCCCAGAGAGATTCATCTGACAGTTGCAGTGGTAAACTACAGGACAAGAGGTAATTAATTGTTTTTTTTTAATTTCTGTCTTAATTAAATGATATTTAGTCTGTGTTGTGGTTCAGAAAAATCCGTGTATGCTATATGGCATGAAACATATTGTAACAGGAAGTTTGTGTTGTGATACGTGCAGAATAGTACATAGCAGTACAGATGCTCATACTGTATCAGGATTTGTTAAAATACTGCATCGTTGGTATATCCTTGTTTTATAAATGATTACTAGATCGTTTACATCCTTGTTTATAAGCATAATTTTAAGTACAAACTATGTTTTTGAAAAAACAAACAGCTTTTGAATACTTAGAAATAATTTTCCTTTCCTCTGATTAGATGGACAAGGGCCTTTGCACCATGGAGTCTGCAGCACGTGGCTGAACACAGTAGCTCTCAATGAAACAGTCCCATGCTTTGTGCGCAGGTGAGTATATGCCAGAGGAAAAAAAGAAAAAACAGTTCTTATTTCTTCTTCTTCACTGTTTTCTTTTCACTGTTTGTGTATGATTTTTAAGTAGCTGGTGGTTGATTACAAGTTGGAATATCTGACTTTTTGAGGAGTGAGAAATAATAAATCATTAGAAAACTGAGAGAATTCTATCCATATGGTAGCATTCCCCTATGGAGCAGCTAAAGCTAAGTTAACATTGACAGCTTAGGCTGTGCTCTTCAAAATCATTCAGGAAACTGTTGCTGAGGAGTCAATCATAACCTCCTTGCTGCAGGTATCTTCCTGAGTATTTTGAGCTTGCAGCTCTGCAGTACAGACTGTTATTTCTCTTCTGTTCCAATGCCTGCCTCATTTCAAAGAAGCCAAGGAAAATCATGGAATAAGAATCATTAGGCAAATACCCCCTGCATAATTCGGTGAAGCTTCTTTCCCTAGATGTCTCCTGAAGTTAATTCCTGTGAAATTTTCAGGAAACTAATTGAAATTTTACTGGATTCTATTGAAGGAAATGGTTCAATACTTTTAGAAGTCCATTCAGAAATGTTGTCTTAGTTTCTCCCAGGTGTTAACACCATACCTACTGTGGTGCAAACAGGCTGGGGAAAAGGAGGGGGCAAAGAGTAGAGGTGATCATGTACTGTTTTCTACCATGTATTTCAGCTGTACCTTGTTACTTTGGGTAAGGGCTGAAGCCAATCGTTGTTTCTACAAAATCACTGATGGGTACTCTCCTAAATCACTGGGCACTTCTCAATGTTTATTTTATAAAAAAACTAGCAAATCTGATTCTTCAGCCCTTCAAGATACATTTATCCTCACATAGAAAGCATAATAAGAGAAGATTCAAGGCAGTAGCGATGATCACTAGGCATCATTCTGTCAGCTTTCTAGGAATACTTTTTTTCTGAGTTTTACTTTACCTAATTAACATATTTTTGCATGTTAGCGCTGATGGATTCCGGCTCCCAAAGGAGCCAGCCAAGCCGTGCATTCTTATTGGCCCAGGAACAGGAATTGCTCCATTCAGAAGCTTCTGGCAGCAGCGTCTCTATGACTTGGAAAAGAAAGGTACTTACAGGGACTGCCACTTGGGGGAGGCCAAAACTCATCCATCCAGAAGACATCTCTGGTCCTCCAAAGAAAATCTCTTCAGGTGGAGATTTTGTTTGGAGGACTACAAAACAGGTGGAGACACTTCTAAACATTAGCTAAGAAACCCATGTAGAGATTTGTCATCACAAGACTCAATCAAACGTTGCACTGAAACAGCCAATAATTCCTTCCCATGTGAGACCATTCTGGTGGTCCTGATGTATTTGGTCTCTCAGAGTAGCCTGTGTGTGTAAGTACTATATGTTCAACATCTGCCCAGCTCCCACAAGGGGGCCACAAAGCAGAGAAAAATTGCTTTGGCCTGTCTCTATCATCCTGCTTGGGAAATGTGCTTCAGTAGGTGATTCTACATAGTACTTTGAAGTGTCAGGCAGATTCAGTCCTAATGCAGTCTTAAAATCAAAAGCTGTCACGCATGCGCACATACTCTTCAGAGTTTTAGCAAGAAAAACTGATTAGAAATAGTGGTTACATTGCCTGACTAGTTGATGTGAGAGAGCTCTCTCTGGGGACAGTGGTATGAGATAATAGGCCTTACTAGGAAAGTCAAAGTAACTGTCTGGTGTTGGTTCCAGGGATCAAAGGTGGTGACATGATCTTACTGTTTGGCTGCCGGCAGCCAGATATGGATCATATCTACAAAGAAGAAGTTGAAGAAATGAAGAGGAAAGGAGTTCTGACAGAAGTTTTTACAGCTTACTCCAGGCAACCTGGCCAAGCTAAAGTAAGGCCGGTTCTTTTGTTCTTTAAGAGTTGGCTCCTTTAGGAAGGGTCGCTCAAGTTAACGGTTGGGCTCTGTTTAACAATTTCATTGAAAAACAAAACAAAGCAAAACAAAACTGTCAGCTTTTTGCTTCAGTGTATTGTGAACAAGTGACAGAAGGCCCCATTCCTCCAAAACAAAGGAGCCTCTCACTGTTCACTTCTGTATGAGCACCATATATGTACATATGTATTTTAAATCCTCACTGCCTTATTGGTAGGTGTAAGTAGACATACAATTAAACCTTTGAGTGCAAAACATCCTTTGAAATTAGAAGCTGGAACAGTTTTGGAAACCTTACATTTTGCAGGATATGATTAGCCCGTGAGTTAGAAATGAGTTGGCTCTTGTCATTTGTCACCATTTCAGTACTCTTTTTAGCTGTTCTGCTTCTCTAGCAAGTCAGGAATCTTTTGCAGTGGTGATTGATTCTAAATAAAAGTCTCTTAATGTAATCTGGTTTAATCAAGGATGAGTCCAGCCTTCAAATCTGGGGCTTGTAGAGAGAGCATTTAAGATATTTTTCCACTCCTCTGCTGTGGTGCAGCACATGGAATAGTTAGGGCGTATTGAACCTTCTTATGTAGGCCCACACTGAATTTAGAAAAAACGGTAGACAAAGAAGCATTAAAGAGACCTTTTCTAATGATACTCTTTTCTGTTTCTAAGGTCTATGTTCAAGATATTCTTCACAAGTTGGAAACCAAAGTGTGTAACATCTTGCATAAAGAAGAAGGGCATCTGTATGTCTGTGGAGATGTACGCATGGCCAGGGATGTTGCTCAGACTTTGAAAAGGATACTTGTAAAAAACCTGAACCACACAGAGCAGCAGGCAGAAGAGTATTTCTTCCAGCTAAAGGTATCCTGTGACGTACAAGGCATTCTTTCCATTGAGACAGTGCTCTAACACAGGTTTCAAAGTCGCACTCAAGATCTTACAGGCTGCGATTAGCTTCTTTTCAGCAGCATGTTGAAGTGCTTAACTGATCAGCTTAGTCTGCTCACCGTGATTTAAAATGCATGGTTGCTGTTTGGTTAGGTTGTATGAGTGACATGTCACATTCTTCTCATATACTACTGTTTTGCCCAGTGTCCCTCTTTTGATCCTGGACATAAGCTTTGCAACGTCTCTGGAGCATCAAAAGTTTGACACTTTATTGTATCAAAAGAGGAATGTGACTTTAAGAAGTTAATGGGCCAGTCACTGAAAACAGTGTCTGAGTATGGCTGGCTTTGCCAGACTGTTCTCTTAGCAGAACTTGTCTGGAGCTTGTGTGTTTGCAGTTTGGTTCCTTTATTGGCAGCAACAAAGTCCACCATCACAGAGTCAGTCATATGAATGCTTAAATGTCACAGATTCATCTCTTGGGTTTTCTTGTTTGTTTTCTTTTTCAGAGCCAAAAACGATACCATGAAGATATATTTGGGGCTGTGTTCCCACATGAAGTCAAAAGAACATAAGAGATTTGCAACCTGTTGGTCCAGGCACGAACCAACAGACATTCTGCGTGATATTTGCACATTTGTTGTTGTTTTCAAAAATGAAGGGATCAGATCCTCTTCTTTATTCGTGCTCAGTGCTGCACATCTGATGGTAGGATTTGATTTCTGAGCTTTAGCCTTAAGTAAGAAAAATATGAAATTCAACTTTTGTTGTTCTGAGACTTCGTGTAATAGATTAATTTAATACTGAAGATGCAAATCATTTTTTTTAATTCTATCTAGGTTAGTATAAATCTGTCACCTTCTGCAAATACGAAACATACATATAACGTAGTCCTGAGGAAAATTTAGAGGGTTTTTTGCTATTAGTGATGTTTTTTAGTTTTTTTTGCTATTGCTGGAAGTGCTTTGTTGTTGTTTGTTTTTTTATGGACTATTTATCTGTTTGAATGTATTTATATTATTGTTTTACTGTGCATATGATCTTCAAAGCAAGAAAGCGGATGGTTGTGATGCTTGGAAATGCCTAGTGACTTGTGTCTGAAGCAACTCTTGCAAATGTGATAAAAATATCATGGCTTATGAGTGGGAATACCTGCTGCATGCATTTCTAATGTATACATGTGAGGAGGCAACAGTTTTGATTTCTGCTCTATGTGATTCAGGTACACCAACCTGAGTTTTTGTTGTTACAGAGCCTATAGCAGTGAGGTTCAGAAAACTCAAAAGCACTTTGTATGTTTGATTTCTATGCTCTGACTTACTTGATTTGTTTGTAATAAAAGATATCTGTATATTATGACAAACAGATTGGTGTAGTTTAAACGTTTCTCTTTGTGTTACCATCTTCAGCCTGAAAAAGTGCAGGTGGGTCAGTAGATGTAGGGGAACTGTTATGTCACGGCCTGCTCTGATGACTGAGCACCTGGTGGAGGGGTGCTGGCCCAGGAAGCACAGGTGCAAGCAATTCTGTGCTTCCCACGAGACCGGAAGGGATCCACCCCTCCCTGGGCTCATGTAGGGCAGGCCTCCCATGGGAGAATGTCTCCTGGGTGAAGGCTGCTTCTTGAGGTGGTGTGTTTTATAGCCAGAAGACCCTCATCATCAGTTGAGTGAGTCAGCTTCTTTCTGTATGTGGTTATTGGTATTTCTAATGATGCTTTGTCTGGTTTTGCAAAGAACCCATTGGAAGCAGTTTCTTTGCTTCCAAGGGCTGACACGAGGTATGTTCCAACCAGCATTCCCTCCTTAAGCAAAGAGCCCATCTCCACGAGTTACATGGTCTGCCTAAGATTAGTTACACAGTCTTGTTTCTGCTGGAAAGGTGTGAATCTTGTCCTGTGGATTAGGAACTGAAGAATGTAAAATAACAATTGGAGCAATGCATGTTGCCCGAGTTATATTTTGACTTTGGCTCCTGTCCCTTGCAGTTCTGTCACAACTTCTATATCTTTTAAGATCAGTAGGAGTTTATGATGACATTCAGAAGCTAAAGGTGGAATTTTTCCTGTCATCCTTTGTCTCCAGGAGCTGGAATCCGGTGAAGGATTTGACACTCAAAAGTCAGCAGTGTCATATATATGCAGTGTGTTCCACATGTACTTCAGGACAGCTTTAAACATACGAAAAATGCAGCGTAGTTGAAAGACTGTGGGCAGTGATGGCAGAGAGCAGGAAGTGTCGGACGACAGATACAGAGAGTGAAGGACAGAGGAGGTTCATAGCAAGAATGTGAGTGTTATTTCATACTTCAACAAAAAGTCTCTGCTTCTGAAGTTCTGAGGTGGGATGGATGTAGAACAGGGTCATTTCCATCTCTGCTAAGGAAGTTCTCAATAAGCCCAGGACTCACTGAGCTCCAGACTTCAAGGAAGTCCTACACAGATAGGCAATAGAAGTAAGTTGTGTGTCTTAAAGCGCTAGTGTGCTCCTTGCACTTTCAGGAGGTGTATTACAGCACAATGCGTTTGCCATGTGTTAACAAATTAGGTCTATTTTCTTGCCAGGAGTGCTGGTAAAACAGTTCCCTCCGGCTTTAGGGTTTAAAATGCAATTGAGTGTTATATCGCAGCTGTCTGGAGCTCTGAATGGTCTCTGTGCTTGAATTTGTCTCCACTGAGATGAGAGTACTGGCTGACTTAGGAAAGAAGAAGGAAGGGAATCTTCTGTCCTCTTCCAGAGAAAAGAAGTTCACAATTCACTAATGAAAGACAAACGCTTTAAAAATAAAAAGAACTTCAAAATCTTAACTAAGAGTAAGATATAAACAAATGTCATTGTAACAAAAATGCAGAACTTATATATTGTATTGTACAAATCACAGGTTAGAATGTGTTCTAAGGCTTTCCGCAGGAGACAGGTGATGATGTAAGTGCCTTTGTGCTGGGTTAGCTGATCTTCCTTGAGAAGAGGCATTGCCCTGGGTCGGTGGGAGCTGTGCTGCGGTGCCGGTTACAGCTCTGGGATGTAATGTGGCCAGTCCACGGAGAGCTTCACTTTGCAGCTGGTGGGATGTAACCTTCATGCCTGAGGTTATTTAGGGTTTTTTTTAGTTGTATTTAAATACATGACCTCGCCCTTCAGGTTTAATTGAAAATTACATTCATTATTTCTTTTTCTTTCTGAAAAACAAGAACACTCAACTTATCTGAAGGATTTTACTGTTTGCGTATGAAAGATCGAGATAAGATGGGTGAAACGTAAAACTGTGCTCTCAAGTGCACTGGGCTTTTCTCTGCAGGGCAGTCCAAGGCTGCCGTTATTTTTGGCGTAAAGATGTTTGGCAGCAGCACAGCGACCCTGGGGTTAATGGATTAATTAACGCACTGCTGTGTCGCAGCGCTGGCTGGAGCTGGGGCACCCACAGGGGAAGGGCAGCGGGTTCTGGGGCCTGGCCTCGGGCAGGAGGCAGCTCCCGCTTCTGTTGCAGAGTGTGGCACCAAGTGGGCAGCCTTCTCCTGGCAGCTGTTGGTGTCTGATCGGTGTGGGCTGTGGCAGTGTGGGTGTGAGGGTTCCCTGCTGCTTCCTGGCAGCACAGGGGGATAAATTCCTCCAAAAACAAAGCGGGCAGAGCGGTCTGTGCAATGAGCAGGAGCTAAGGAGAAGAGCTTTCCACAAGATAACGTTAAGATCGCTTTTACTGAAGCTCACTTTGTGGTATCGTAACTGAATGACCAGCACCGCTAGGAGGCAGCTCCACCGAGAGCTCTGCCCCCTCGGCTTTGCTAAGCTCTCGGCTTGCTCTCAGTGTAGTGTAATGCTCCAAGAAAAGTTGGTGTTGGGGTTCTTAAGGCCAGGTTACTTGGCCCGTTGTAGTGGGTAGGAAAGCTTTCTGGTGTGTGCCGAGCGGCTGCAGTGACGTGGGGGCCATGAGGAGGCAAAGCAAACCTGCACAACTCGAGTCAGTGTAGGGAAAGGAGCCGATGGGTGTGAAGGGTTTGTCTCCGAGCCCCTGCTGGCACAGGCTCCAGTAACAAAGTCTATTTCTCCCTGGCTGGACTTTGGAGGGTTACAGTAATCAAGAAACAAAGATTTGTCATTGCTGCTGCAGGAAGCAGCTCAGCCACAATGCACAGTGCCCACCTGTACCTGTTCGGACACAATAATCAGCACGTGAGCATGAAGGCCAATGGGAATCGTGCTGGTGAAAGAGATCCCTGCAGTAGTGGCAGATGCTTGTGACTGAGCTGAGCCTGCAGGGTGACATCGCTGCAGGGTGACATCGCTGCAGGGTGACATCGCTGCAGGGTGACATCGCTGCAGGGTGACATCGCTGCAGGGTGACGGGGGGTGGCTGCCTGAGGCAGCTCAGCGTGACTGGCAGCAGGGATGGACACAGGGACAGGCGCTGCCCCGGTGCGTGCTGGCAGTGGGGCTGTGCTGGTCCCGAGGCCGGGGGGCTCCTGAGCTCTGTGGCCCACACGTGTGCCCTGTGGGCAGGGTAGGATGAGCTGCTTGTGCTTTAGTTTGGCTGCAAGTAAATGGCGGGGGGAGGGGAGGTCAAACCACGATTCTGTAACACTTGCTTTATCCAGAGCAAAGATTTATTTGCTGAGAAGATTCCTACGTATCCAGAATTTCATTAGCATAATGTGCACCTTTTTCTTGCTGGTTGCATAAACTAATACAGAAACCGTTGTTAATACCATTTTTAATTAATTTAATAGCAATTCTGGAAGACGCTCTGATAGAAAATATCTTAAAAAAAAATGTACTGTACAAAGTTTACATCACATTTGAAAAGAAAAATGTGTCAATTTTCACCATATTACAGACTCCATTTACATTCACTATTGACGCTATTGTAGCAGCAATGTACAGCCAGCTTCACATTTACACCTCTACAACAGCACAGGCTCACTGTGCTTCGCACCCTCACACCAGCACACGAGGAGACAGTATGTGACCATAACGCAGTGCCACCCAATGCCTGCTGCTCAGCTGTGACGGAGGGGTGGGAGAGCCTGACTTCCTTCACAGCTGTATGGCTCCACAGGTTCTGTTTGACCCCCATGTGCCTTGCACAGCTGACTGCAATGTGTTACCCACAGACAGTAATTGGCCCTGCTCTCTGATGCACTGGGTTTTGCTTTTATGAGCAATTTATGGGAGTTAAACACAAAACCAAGGAAGGCTGAGTTTGAATCTCAAGCTTCATGGTTTAAAGGCAAGCTCTGAAACCCTTCCTGCAGCAGGACAGCATTCCATCAGCCCGCGGTGCTCGTGGGTCAGCCCCATCTGCTTTCAGCACACTGCAAAGCACAGCACGAAGGGATGAGTGCCCCTGCTGGCACAGGTGAAGCTGCCCCGCTAGGAAGCAGGGCCAGCACAGTGTTCTGCTGTGCACAGTCAGGGTTTGAACCTCATGTGAGGGCGGTCATTTAGGGAAAACAAGGCGTTTTGGTTTTTCTTTTGTTGTAAGCTGGCTTGTCACCCGGTGCGGGCTGTCTGTCCAACCAGCCATCCTGGAGGAAGAGATTGAGGAGGTCGTGCTTCCTCAGCATTGTTCTTGCACATTGCCACAGCAGCATTACTGCTGATGGCCAGGTGAGCAATCACTCTGTTTCTTTCCCACACTGAAAGCTCTGGGTGTCCCAGGTGAGACCTGTTCTATACACACAGATGGCAGGAATAGTAGCGAGGAGCATGCTGCGGCTTAGCAGAGGGGCTGCTCTGACCCAATGGCTGTGAAGCAACCTCTGCATCCACCAGCAGCTCCTGCTCTCCCTAAGGCAAGGTACACCGCTGCCCGCGGGTTCGTAATGTTAACGTTGCTATGAAGCACGTTTATTCTCGCTTTAGGCTTCTATTGCACTGTCAGTACTTCAGCAGTACTTGTTGGAAACAGCCTCTGTTTAAACCTGTGACGGTGTTACTGTGACAGCAAACAGCAGCCAGGCTTGAAGAGATGCAGGTGGCGGCTGAAAGCACAGTGTGTGCCGAGGGGCTTCTTTGCTTTCCTGAGGTGGTGAGAGGGAGCTCAAGAGAACCATGTCACCACGCTTGGCCACCAGCAAATCAATTTTGTTTTATATCTGAGACACATTTTAACATCACCGTAGCACAGTGAAGGAGTAGTAGGAGCGTATCTCCTGTAGCCAAATTGAGTGCCTGTCACTTTGCATGCCTTGTGGAGGACTTAGAGCTCTTCCCTCTGTGATCCACATTTGAAAGCCTTGTAATGGTGGTAAAAGGTATAAAAGAGGCATGTAATGTATTAGTGCGACTGGAGAAACGACATGTGATAACTTCCAGGGAGTCCTAATGAACTCTCTTAAAAACAAAGTAGTGCAAGGACAGAAGAACTCTTAAATGTTCTCTGCATAACTGAGCTGTCTGCTGCCCGGGCTGACAGGTGAAGGCAGAGGAATAAGAACAGGAGGCGTGAGGGGACATTTAATGCAGCTTGCAATTCATTTGCAAGTGAGATAATGCATCTGTCACCTTAAATGCAGTAATCAGCTGTGTCCTTTATCAGTCCGCATATTGCACATTGTAGCACGTGGTTTTCTTTTGATTTCTGGGGGTTGGGTTTTGTCTTGGTCTTAAAATTAACCTTAGAAACTGAGCTGTTGGATCGGGTCACGTTTCCTGGAACAAAGCGTAACTTTCCTAGCTGCGAGGTTTTATTGCTCTTAGTTTTCCTCAGAACTACTGCTTAGTCCTAAAGTCCTTAAACTCGTGCACTTAGCTGCCTGCCTAGAGGAGCATGTGTGCGCACAGGGGAGAGAAATGACGCTGAATCTCCTAACAAGCTCTGTGTATCAGAACAGTATGTGACGCATTGTTTAGGGATGGCTTTTTCCCTTGTTTTTCTTCCCTCCCTGAAGTTCTGTTTGGTAAAATTGTTCTTCTACAGAGGAGATGGTGATGGGGGCAGCAAGAGGCCGGGTCTGGCCGGGCAGCGCTGTGTCCCCGGCAGTGCTGCTGGTTCAGGGGACTGGAACTGGTTGTGCCTGAAACTCCTGAGGAGGAGCCTGGCTCCTGGGAGCTCACGTTCTCTGTGTGCAGTGGGTCCTGGGCAGCCTGGTGGGGTGGCCCTGCCTGAGCGGGGCTGGGAGCGGATGGACCCAAAGGTCCGATCCCACCTCAACCAGCCTGAGATTGCGTGGCACAGCAATTCAGCTTTTCTTGGGAGTTCTGTGTTGAACAGTGCTTGGTTCTGTGTTTCAACTGAGATAACAATACATTTGACAGCAAACTCCCCTGTAAGAAGTAGATTTCTACTACTTTAACTTAATTCAAGGTAACCCAGGGCTTGGACCAACCCTGCAGAAACAAACCAGAGTGATCACAAACCGAATTATGAGTTTGGATAAATCACAATTCAACAGATAAATTTCACCTTAATGAGAGAAAAACAGTTTAAAACTCCCACGTCCTTGTGTGAGATACATAACCATTCTGAAACAAAGCGGTTCCCACTTGTCTTAGGGAAAAATGCACTGAAGGCAGAAGATCGTTCTTATTTACACCACAGACACAAGAAGGAACTAGAAGAAGGTTGGTTTCTTTCTGTGCTAATCGAATGGCTGTAGTTAAACTGATTCACTGTTTATTGTTTTAGAAATATATAGTTCACACAGAAGTATCACGTAAACATTCTTTCAGTAACTGCTGGTGCTCAGGCAGAATTCACACTTGTCCAACAACAAGGGACTGTGAATTGAAGGTCGCGTGGCTTTCAGCTGTGGCTGCACCAGTTTCATAGCTTGGAAGAATCGGTGAAGATTTCTTTGTGTGTGAGTAGGTGGACAACATTATCACAAGACAACTACACACCATGCTATATCTTTTGATTACTTGGTTCCAGGATTCCCAAGCCAAATCTCTCAAAACGCAGGACAACTTTGCTATTGTTAATGCTGAAAAGAGTGGGGAGGGAAAGGAAAAGGGAGGGGAGAAGAGTTATTTATTTACTGATGGTTTTTTTTGTTGTGTGTTTTTTTTTCTCCCCTACGAAGCTACAGTCATATAAAAGAAAATGAAATGGGTTGGATTCTGGTCTGTGCAGCTTGGGGTCATCCAGCAGTGTTCTAAAAAATTAAGCAGCAAACATTTGAATATGGCTTAAATTGGCCAAACAAACAGGAGGCTTTTATAAGGACCTAACCTAAGGTGGGTAGAAGACTGACAGACCTTTCGTTTCCTTGAAACAGAAATGGAGGAAAAAATTACTTTTTAAGGGGAAGGGGCATTTTGACAAGGTGCATCAACTGCTTCTAAAAACACATTTGCTCCTCTTTATAGCAAGCAAATAAAGATGTCTTTTCCTTCACCCTTAAACTGTTAGCACAGCTAGAAATGCTTTCGCTTCAAAAATGCCTTCCTACACGTATGTGCTGGGTGGCAGCAAGGCAGGGAGCACGAGTACGTGAGGGCTTCCAGACTCTTTCCAGTGCAGCTGTCTGACTTTCTGAGAGAATGACATGGAGGTGTTTGTCCTCACTGAACACAGTAACAGCCTCCCCGCTTCCTGTTGCGTATCCACCTCTGTCCTCATCCTCTCCCCCATGAAACAATTTCTTTTCAAAACAGTGGATCAGTAAGGAATGAAAAAAGACCTTTTACAAAAAGGCACGTGTTTGCAGTGCTGCCTACAGTTCTGCAAAGTTCCTACTGCAAAGTCAGGCATTTTGCTGAACCAGGGATGTAAACAAAAGCAAATCACAGAACCCAAAACACTGGATTTGCAAGGGAAGGAGAATGAGGAACTGAAGGGCTTCCTTGCTTCCTCCTCTGCTGCACAGTGCTGCAGCTGATCTTAGCTTTGGATGCAGCTGGTGGTGGTGCATTCCCAGGTAGGCTAAGGGACTGCAATCCGCCCTGAGCATAGCAAGGACCATCCTTTCTATGCAGGAACTGCACCTGCTGCATGCACCCCTGACAAAGCTGACCCTTGGTTCAGTGCAGGGCTGGATCCGACCCTACATGAGAACCTGCCCAATCTGGCTTTTAAGTCCCGTTGGTTTGCAGTGCAAGTGAAGTGTTCAGTTGTTGGCTGTGCCTGTGGGAAATGTACCTGTTATCTTGAATCAAAAGCCACAGCCCAGCACTAAGGATGACAGCCACCACCTCAGACAGCAGCAAGGAAACTTCCCCCTTCTGCCTCCTGAGACTTGCAGGCCACAGATGCCGGTGTGAACCCCAACCCGCTGCTGCCCATGCCATGCCCGGTTGGTCGGGGCAGAGCACCAGTTCCCTGCCAGGAGGAAGCTGCAGCCTGCTGCAGTGACTCAGAAGTGAGAGGTGCCGCGTTGTTAGACAGTAACTTCTTGCAGGCAGCAGTTGTTATTCAAGCTAACAGCCCACACCAAGCAGAAAAAGGCAGAAAAGGAGAATTCGGATAAAATGTTGATTATGTCCGTGGGTTAATTTCGTGGTTTGTTCTCATTTTTTTGAGTGGAAGGTGATTGTCCAAGTTGCTGGTTAGGATACAACACATGGAAGCATGCAAGGTGGAACCCATTATTGCACCAGTAGCTACAACCTACAAAGAAATATGGGAGGGAAGGGAAAAAGATACCATGAGAGTTAGTTTTCAGTTATTTAAAGCAAGCCCTTGAAAACTACCTATTATAAAGCTTACACCAGAGTAAAGCAAGGGGTTAGTGCAGAGTTTCTCTAAGGAGTCATCAGAAGGGATGTGACTGTGCCTTCAGTGGGTTTTGCATATGGTCGCTGCTTGACACTGCTATAGAGAGCTTTCCAAGTGTGACCTGAATATAATGCAGTTTGGAAGAGATAAAAACCAACTGAGCTGCCTGCACTTTCATTTCAGTGAGCACTAATTCAGCTGTCAATGTTGATAATTAATAGTGACACTTAAAGTACTTCTATTACGTGCTTTGAGCAGAGAAGTAGTATTAATGTATGCACATGTACATGAACCACTTGCAGTAGGAGGGGAGGATCTGTCTACCCAGGGAAGAAATAATTTGGGTAGCTGCTACATCAGGCACGGTTCCACAGGCTGTTCAAGAAGAACTCCCTATGGAAACACTAACCCAAAATAACTGCTTGGCAAATTACTCTGAAAATGAGCGCTCTTGTGAACTGACTGCCCAAATGGGAAGCATTACTTCAAGTAATTTCCAGTGTGATATCAGGAGACAGTGCGAGACTCTGACGGTCTGCATGGCAGTGTGTGGGCAGTGCGGGCTCCCAGTCTGCTCTGCAGTGTCCGATGAGGTGGATGAAAAGATATCAAATTGGCTGTGAGAATCAATGATCCAACACAAGTGGATTTGATAGTATGGAGAAATGAGGGCATGAAAGTGTTGACACAGAGCCATGGTGTTGGAGGGCTCTACAGAAAAGGGCTTCTGTAGGAAAGGAAAAACACTTTAACAAAGGACACTGCTGTATCATGTAAATCTCCTGACAAAAGAACTGTTGTTGTCCATAAAACAATTTGAACTCCGTGGTCCTCCTCTGAGACAAAAGATGATTCATTTTAAAATAATACTTTGGGGCTGTTACCTTTCAAAGCCAAGAATAAAAAATCCTTGCTGATCGTCACACTGTGCAGCTTAGCGCACTGCTCCAGGTTCCGTACCTGTCCTTGTACTGCCATCCTTCTCACTGCTGTAAGCACAGCATCACTTGCTCTCTAACTCCCAGTGTGCAGAAAAGACATTTAAATTTACAATGCTTTAGGCCTGAAGAGGAAAAAGAGCTGTTTCTCTTCATTTATGAATGACGGACAGCTGTATTTTTAGCTCAGGTTGTGCTGGTTTCTCTTTACGTGCTTATTTAGAAAAAAAACTGGATTTTTTTTTTTTTGTAAAGACAACTGAAATCCACCGACCAAAGCTGTGACAGATCTGCTGGAGCAGGGAGTGGTCAGGGCACAGAAAGACACCTCCCACCTACAGACATGCCCCAGTGCATAGCAGAACCTGATCATGCAAAGAACTGCCAAATCCAAGGACCTCCCTATTTTTCATTGCATCTTTTTAAAATGAGTGCTGTGATATGGATACCTGTCTAACATATGGAAAAAATAGCAGACAGTTCTACTTAGCAATGAGTGGATAGTGAGCATTCAGCTTTTGCTGGTCATAGTTTTCTTTTGTGTGAAGATGAGGCCATCTTTTAATGTTGTTAGAGAGACAAAGGGTGAAATCTGCAACCAAACCAAAGCACAAAATTCCACAACAGTCACCATGCAAGCAAACAGAGGCATTTGTTAAGTGATGGTAAGGTTCTGCAGGAAGATCATGAAGGGTTATGGTAAGGAAAGGGGTAGATTAAACATCCAGAAGGGAAAGAAATAAGAAAATCTTGGAAGTTCAGTTGAAGAAAATATACACCGATGAAAGCATGTGGCAATGGGCACAGCTCACAAGTGTCTGATCTCCCTCTGACTTGGAGGAAAGTGAGACTGGGATCCCTTTTTATTGGAGAGATGGGTTATTCATGACATAGGAGACTAAAAGTTTTAGGCCCTATGGCTTTCTGCAAATCTATTCTGACCTGGATTTAGTACTAAATTCTGGTCTCGTCTGTCGTAACAGATGTCACAGGATGTCTAGTCAGGCATTTCTGAGGGGTCTCTCCCAGTTTGGGCAGTTTACAGATGCTTAATGTTGTGATACTTTTCTTCCCCAGTTCCAACATGGATCTTAAATTTGAAAGCATCACAATCTGGCTAGGATTTGTGCTGCTCTCTCTCATTTTCCTTGATCCAAATCTCGACATGATTCCAACTTGTTCAGTCCAAAGTAACAACTTGTTCCTAGCTGTCAGTTTACTGCTTTTGCCAAGCAATTCAGAGATTCTGAAGATATTAGTGCATTTTTTCCTCCAGAGATCAACTATATTGAGTAAAGTGCTCCATTCCTTTATCTGTCTGTGCAAACTGGGCAGGAGGAGGAGTTTGCATTTTTTCCTACATGCTCCTTGAGGAAGGTTACTACATTAGGACTCTTCCATAAATTGATGGTTCAATTTAAAAGGGAAATGGCAGCATGTTCTTTGGGGGTTCTCTTTCTCATTCAGTACCAGCCATTAAAAGGGAAACTCCAATCGCTTTCAGGTCAGTGTGGGACTTTCCATTAACATTGGTAGATACTCTCTGAAACCAAACATGAAGCTGGATAAATGATCTACAGAAGGAGGGAAGTGAATATGTTGAAGTAGGAAATTAACTGAAGTGCATGCACATTTAATTGCATAATTTCCTAGTAACTAGAAAAGCAGAATGGCACATTGTTACTCTGCTACTGAAGGTATGACAGACCCAGGAAGGCAAAATGAAGCACAGGAATGGTCAGTTAGCAAATTCTGAGCAGCATAAGTGTTAACAACCATAGGTACTCACTCAGCAGACTTCCAGAAATGTCCTGGGTGGGAGAGCCGACGATTCAGTTTTGGCAGTTTTTCAAGCATATCCATGAGGACAGTGAAGCTAGGTCTCTCACTGAGATCAAATGACCAGCATGCTGAGAGAATTTCCTGCAAAGGATAGTTAAAGCTCATGACTTCCACTTAGCTCACACATCAACTGTGCAAACTAAGCAACTGATGGAGCAGTGTGACTCGTGACAGCCCAGCTAAAGCTACTTTTTAAACAGTTGTCTTGGACATTCTTAAAATCAAACAGCATTCTGTGTACCAGTGGATGTCACTTCTATGTGACAATAATGGGAAGAGGCTGGTACCTCATTCTAATCTGTTCTCTCTTCTGCCCTTTATCTTTAGAATTCTAATCAGAGTAATATAAGCAGCTCCCTCTTTTCCAGCAATCCTGACAAGCAGCTTTTTGGAAGGACTTCTGCAGCTGATGTACCTACATTGACTTCTTTCCCCAAGCTAATAGTTGCAAGGACTTGTTTCACTCCTTCACCACTTCCAATCTGCCAGATGAGTGCCTCAGCAGGCTGGTTCTTGAAAGGCCATTCTCTTGCTTGGAGCTCATACCACACAGTCCTGCAACATAAACAGATAAATCAAGCCTTTGCCTGCTCTTAAGATGCAAAACTCTGACAGAATCCCAATTTCTTCAGAAAGCTCTGAAATGTAATAAGGCTATGCAGCAAATCCCTCCCAGCCCATTCACCCACCTCCCTGTCAAACTGTCGCACCCATGTCTTTTGTAGTAGGTGAGGGAACTGCAGCCTAGCTAGAATCCTGAGTCTGAGAGAAGACTGGGAAGGATCAGGTCTGTATCATATCTCATTTAGAAAGTTCCTGTGATACTCTTCAGGTCTCTTCCCCTTACCCAAAGGCATAGATATCTGCAGCTTTGGAGAAAGGCAGCTTGTCTTCATCTTTCCCAGGGGCCATCTCACGAACAATTTCAGGGGCCAGGTAGCATAACCAGTCATGAGGCAGCTTCAATTCATT
>JANHGO010000002.1:52859132-52917590 GCA_024606505.1 Aquila spilogaster | reverse complement strand
CCCCGTGGGGGACCCACGCTGGAGCAGTGTGCTCCTGAAGGACTGCACCCTGTGGAAAGGACCCATGCTGGAGCAGTGCGTGAAGAACTGCAGGCCGTGGGAAGGATCCATGTTGGAGGAGTTTGTGGAGGACTGTCTCCCATGGGAGGGACCCCACGCTGGAGCAGGGGAAGAGTGTGATGAGTCCTGACCCTGAGGAGGATGAAGCGGCAGAAATAATGTGTGGTGAACTTACTGTAAACCCCATTCCCTGTCCCCCTGTGCCGCTGGGGGGGGGTAGGTAGAGAAGCCGGGAGTGAAGTTGTGCCTGGGAAGAAGTGAGGGGTGGAGGGAAGGTGTTTTGACACTTGGTTTTATTTCTCATTACCCTACTCTGGTTGATTGGTAATAAACTGAGTTAATTTTCCCTAAGCTGAGTCTGTTTTGCCTGTGATGGTAATTGGTGAGTGATCTCTCCTGTCCTTATCTCCACCCACGAGCCCTTTGTTATATTTTTCTCTTCCCTGTCCACCTGAGGAGGGGGGAGTGATAGAATGGCTTTGGTGGGCACCTGGTGTCCAGCCAGGGTCAGCCCACTACATGTACTTTGCAAGTAGTCATTAAAAACAACTTAAACAGTAAAAAGGCTCATGAGGACAAAGCAGAGCCATAAAACTTCCTGATAAAAGCCCTGTCTCTGTCCAGGAAACAATGGAAAGCAGCTGAACATACTATGATTTTGTGTAGGCTAAGCTATGCTGACCAGAGTTTGATGCTCGAGTATGCAGCAAAAAGAAAACTGAGTAGGGAGTAGGTAAAGGCTGGTGTAAAGGAAAAGTTAGAGACTTACAGGTCAGCAATAAAGATAAGCACATGAGTTTTATTGAAATTGTTTCAACAATGCTATATGTTTCAATAAAAAACAAAGGAATGGACAGGGAAATCTTGTAGTTAGGGATTGCAAATTATTCTCCCTTTCTGGTGGAGAGTTCTCATGTACTGTATTTAGCAGGTGAGAGACTGATGTGAGGGGAAATGAACTCATTAACTAGGTGTACTTCTCTTCCAGATAGTAGTGGGAGGGAACACTTATTTACTAAAGGACTGAGGCAGGAAGGCTTCGCTACTAATTCTAATTAGGAAAAAAGGGACAGATCCCACATGGACTAAAAAATTTAAATTTAGAAGCCATATAAAACACACCCATCTTCTTTTCCAAAACCAAATATACCAGTTTCTATCAAATTTTTCACACTGGCTCTTAGTGTAGTAAATATTGGTAAGTATATCAGGACCCAGAGGATCAAAGAAAATCTTCCATTCCAGAAAGTGGTAAAACAGATGATGGGTTTTCTTATTTTTTTTTTTTTTTTTTTTTTTTTTTGTGTCATACAACTGACATATTTGAGATGCTAGCATAATGAATGCCTCTCTCTGCCAGGCTTTATATGGAGATTATATCATCGTTCATGGTAGACTGTTACAAAAACTAAAAAATTTTTAAAACACTTCTGATAAATTTAAGTCTTGCAAAACAGGTTGACCCAAAGAAGTATGCATGGTTACAAAAAGGAGTGTTTTGCATTGCACAGGCAAGCTGTGAGGATGAATTGTCGACTACTCAGATGTCTATTTCCACATCTGATGTTTTCCAGAATATTGCTTGGTTAGAGAAGGCTTATTTGTGGGCTTAGTTACAGTGCACAACCACAGTCAGAGTGGGTACAAAAGGTTGATCAGTAATGTGGTCAGCAGAATGAGATTTATCATTTCTAGATGTGGGAGATGTTCCTGTGGCTATTTCCTTCTTGATCTATCCATGCATTTAATGCCTTTTCTTATCAAACAGATAAGCAGGCTGGGACAGTATTGACATAGAAATATTAGGCAGTTTTTGTGAAAAGTTCCTTGCTGGTCGTTTAGAAGGAATCAATTGTAGAAAAATTCTAGAGATTTGCATAAAGTATGACTTGATAGAAGGAAAGACATGGTAAATATGCAGATCGGGTAGCTTGAAATAGTTTCTTTTTACTTGATTTGGACTGTTTAGTGGAGTCATTTTAAGATTTTTGGAGCAAATGAGCAAGATGCCTGATGATTCTTTCTCAATCTTAAGCAGATCAACTGCTCCAGCAGTTGCAACTGCTGCAAACATTGTAAAGAGTTCAGCAGTTTTGATAATGACTTAGTAATATCTTGTGAATTCATTTTAGCATTCTTTAGCCAACCAACATCACAGACTCTATGAAAGGAAAATCTCACAATTGCTTCATAAAGCAAGCACATGGTTTAATGGCATAAATAAGGAAGCAGTGCACTTTCAGAAGACAAAATTATTTATGAATATGCTCTTATTTTCTCTTGATTTCATCCCCTTCAAATTCAGCTTCGTGATTGTTCCTCAGTGGGGAAATACAGAACTGGATGATGATCCATCCTTCTCTGGATATCACAATTGGTCCATGTTCTTCAGAACCAGAATTTTCAGACTGGGATGCAATAGTACAGCGAATGCAAACACTTGCTTTGGGAATGAAATTCAACCAATGTCTGAACTTGTGCCTAAGACCAATTTCCGTTGGCCCAAGTCAAAGAAATGATGGTCAGCATCTTTTCAAAATGTGCACAGCAGCACTCAGTATCAACATGCCAGTCAGGAAGGCACTCAAATATGGAGATAAGTAGGGTGAGAGAAATTGAGAAGAATGAGAAATGCAGTCTCTGGGTCCAGTACAGGAGGACAAGGAAAATTTTACAGTTGTACACAGCAGAGGTTTTGTGGGAAAGGCTGACAGGAGGATTAGTGATGCTTTAGCAGAGAAAACATGCTTTCCAGTTGATCAGAGCTCCAGAGGTAAAGACCTCAGCACAGTCCCCAAAGGAAAGAGAAAAAGAAATCGCTGTGAACGTTGTCATTGCCTATGCTCACAGTGAGTCTACAGTAAACAAGGGAATGATAATGAAAAGATTATGCTGTGAGGAAAAAAAAAAAGGGACTCGAAAGCATGTTTTCTGATTATTTCCTGATACGGGTAAGATCATTAATAATTTTCTAATGATTTATCTTCCTACTTCCTTAATCCAGGATGGAGCACTGTTGCTTCTGTTTGCATCTAAGGTTATCCTGAGTGTGTATTACTTGTTTTCGTATTAAGCAAAAAAGTGATTTTCATTATTTTAATATTATGCCTATGTGCTTCCAAAACAGAATATGGCAGAAATAGACTGCATTAAGTGTGAACTTCAGGCTCTGGGTATGTTGGTGGACTTCCCAACAGACTCAATAATAACCTTTTTCAGAGTTCATTAAACTCTGAAGAAAGAGTCTCTGTTCACATCTCATGCAAAGCATGGACTGTATTTTGTAATTACACTGGAGTCTAATGTAAACATGTGAAATCAGTCATTTAGAAGAAAGTTATGTAAAAGGTAAGAAACAAAAAACCCCACATTTCAGAAATCAGTGGTAGAACACTGGATTAATAGCCCTCATCATTGCCCAGACTGACTTTAAACATTTATTTGGTATGAATTGCAGGTAAGTTTTCAAGTCCTGTTAAGCTGAAGAATGTGATCTACCCTTCATGATAACACATGATAACAGAGACTTAGAACTCTACTCAAGGAGTTTGTAGGGTGGCTAAATCAACTTCCAGAACTATAGCATTCTCTTCAACTTTGCAGTTTTTGGAGCAGCTTCTATGGAAGTATATTGTTTCAATGATATTTTTAGCATATTCCCGTGAGAAATAATACAATTGGCTGTATGTTCCTTCACACTGTGGTTAGGGACTGTGCCGAGAGATCAAAATTCTGTATGTGTTTTAGCAATATCTTAATATCTTTGGATGAAAAACAGCGCAGAAATACAGGATGCAGTTTTACCCTATAAAAATAGTCCTTGTGATTTCTTAGGCTGAATTTTAGCTTCTCTTCCCTTTTGTTTAAGGTATTCTTAACTTTCTGAACTTAAGTTACTTTCATACTTCAATATTCTGTTCTTCATTTCAGCCCAGAAATTTATGGTTTGTTTTTTGAAAACCAATATTTAAATCTCTTGTATTATCTGATCTGGATTAGAAATTTCTGTATCCTACTGACATCAACTAGTGTTCTGTTACTTAAATTGGAGTTTCTTCCTCAGACCATGCTTTTACTAAATGAGAACACATTTGTAATTCTGTAGTTCGCTGTTATTTCTCAAGAAAAAAAATCTTTTTGCACATGGTCATTTTCAGGTCATCTTTCTTTACATTCTGCTGTGACAAGCATGAATTGCAGGATCAGAGATAACAAACACTGTTCTATACATTTTCCCTATCCACATGCCAGCTTTTCCTTATGGTCCAGACAGTGACATCTTCAATAGGCTAAATGTAATGAAATTATGTCAAGGTGTGTAGGGCACACAGTCCAGTACGCATGCAGCCCAGCAGACAGCCACATGCAGGGCACCAGTTTTTATGCCCAATCAACTGCCAATTGCTATTTTACTTTTTTGCTTTAATCTGTTAGTAGCTAGTCTTTATTGCTGCAGCTGTGGCTGAGGATCCTGTGGCTGGGTCAGTATGTTTCAGAAGTAACTTCTGTGCAAGACAACGTGCGTCCAGGCACAAAGAAATCTGGTTATTGGTTGTCTGATTGCTTTGTCCCTCCTCCACTTCCTTGTCAATGTTTGTAATACGCACACATGGGAATTTTGAAAGGGTGGCTGATGAGGGAATTTTGTTATTACTGCATTTCTGAATTTGGCTGAACTCTTACAACTAGCAGACAGGAAGGGATGGGTTTACTGGCACAGCAGTATAAATTTAACACTTCTTAACTTTCATTTTCACCTTCAGTTATTCACGTTATGAAATTTTCCACTCTGCCCTGTCATCACTTGACGTGCAATCTTACACTGCCTAGATCAGGACGTGGCAAAAGAAACATTATGCTTTTCACCCTAAACTGCTGCTTTTAATATAGCTTAAATCTGCAGAAACTAAAAAGGAGTCCAGCAAGCACTGAAAAATAAGACCAACAGAAGTGGGTCACCTATAACCTTTAAAAAGTTCTTATCATATAACTCCTGGATCCCTCACAACCCACGTGTCACAGGCTTTCTCTTCCATTTCTGGTATGTTTGGTATTTAGTGTAGTCTCACTATTTAGTGTAAGACTTGTACATACTATCCCAGGGTGGTATGTGGCACCCAGTCTATGACACAAACCCTCACCATTGTCATTATTTATGTATTTATTTACCTCTGACTTGAAGAAGTACAGAGAGGCTTTCCTGTGGCTCAGTGCCCCATTGCACTAGGCATTGGATACAGCACAAGCAAAGAGACAATACTTGTCTTAAAATAACTTAAGTATGTAATACACACTAAAGTGTTGCCAGGGAAATTATGTCTTTTCTACATTTAAGTAATAGCAAGCTGAAAAACATGAATGGAGTCTCATAGTTGTTAGAGAAAACAGCACTTCAGCCCAGAAAGGGAACAGAAAGTGAATGAATGTTCTTAATGGACCAAACGAGTTAAGTTTTTTGTACCACAAAGTGGTTGGTCACATGTGAAAGTAGTAGTGAGCATTTTACTGAAAAGCATGAGTCCCATTTCCAGGATGTAAATGGTCTTTTGTGATCTGACTTCATTTTGACTGATTATCTTACTCTTTGGTGTCTCATCTAAGGTTACAAGGCAGCTTTTTTGCTGTAAATCCTGCCTGTCATACTGACTTATAATTGTTTTCTGGTGGTTCAAAAATATCTTAGTTACAGCTGATCTTGCTGATGGGGCAGGGAGATGGACCAGGTGTCATGTGGGGGTCCTTTCCAATCCTTTTTTAATGATTATGTGTTACTGGTATTTTAAGGACCAAATTTCCTTTTCAGCCAGTGAAGTTAATCAGAGTAAAGCAGGAAACAGAGTATGTTTCCTCGAGGAAATGCATAAAGAACAGAGCCATCAGTTTGTAAATGCAAATAGAGTACTTCATCCTCATCACTGGAGGAACATATGAAGTCTTAACGAATCTTCTAAGATGCCTAGTGTTTATAGGTGACTGGAATGTTATATTTCAAATCTGTGATGTCATATGCAACGTTTCTGAAAGATCATCACGGAGACATCTCAAATAGTTAGAAAATAGTTAGATTAGTTAGGAAAAGGGAGTTAGAAAAAAAAATCCCCAGTAACTTATGAAAATTTGAGACAATTGAACATCATCTCTTTAGGGTTACGTGAAGTTAGGAAAATCAGCCCTTGTTATCATCAGCTTCACCTCAGTGTAATAGTTCTTTGAACTCAAGGTGTCCTGATCTCAGAGGAGCAACCTTACCAACAGAGCTTTTTTTTAAAATGTTTTTAAGAATATGACTTCTTGAGCTGATGCAGAATATTGTAGTCAGATGAAGAACGTGACTTGATTTGAATGAAATAGCAGAAAGCTTATTGTTGAGGCTACAGGCCGTCACATTTTCAGAAACAAAACAAAATTTAACTCAGAATGACAGCATGGTCAGAATGCCATTGAATAGGTCAAACACTCTGCTCTAAAAGGGCACCTCTTTCATCAAAGTTAATGCAAGAAAAGCAACTAGTTCTTGCATTTTGATATGGCAGAGGCAGAAATGGTTGTGCAAAAATAGGAAATATGTGTGGAATTGGTTTTCTGAGGGAAGAACTTTCCAAGCAGTGTAGAATATTTGTAGAAGGAGTGCACAGTGAGCTTGTTTAGTTAATCTCTGACTCCACCCAAGAAATGAATGGTGCTCTCTTGTTCTTATTATACAGAGGGAATTTTATTATCGATTTCGGCAAGTAAAAGAGCAGGTCCTGTTTGAAAAACTGGAGTGATTAAGCAGTTCCCTGAATGGCTGTACCTCAGCCAATCCTTTAAACAATTCTCATGAGGAAAGATGTTTCTCTTCTTCTGGTCATTCCAAATCTGATTTTTCATATCCAATCCCTACATAGCCTTTCCTTGATTTTAGCAGTCTCCACGCACAAGGAAATAAGGAGGCTGAATAAAAGCTTAGAAACCATGGGACGTAATTGAATTCACTTAAATTTCTACTAAGATATGTTCTTTTTTACAGTACTAGACATTAAGATTCCCCATGTTCCATAGAAAAGAGAGGTCAGATTGAATAAGAAAGGGAAGGATGCAAATAGAATTTTTAAACCCAGACAAAACAGCAAATGCAAAGAAGAGTGTAACCTTGTTCTTTGAACTCTGAAGTTTCCTTTCAGTTCAAGCACCTTCATTTTGACCCTTGAGATGCATATAGGTGTATTCACATTCAAGCAATTACAACTGTCTATATGGTTTGTCATGGATCAGAAGCAAGGTAGAAATTTGTGGCATGGCATTGGGTCACACAGCTCACACATTATTTCTGCCTGCTTATTAGATGTCTGGAATATTTTAAACAAAGGGATGTCAAGTGATAATTTTCATGAGAGGAAGGGCATCGCATAAAAAAAAAAATATTCTGAGTGTGAACATCCATGAGCAGTGAATGCAAAGAAGCATGGGCTTGATACAGTCAAGCAGATGAATGTTCAAATGCAGAAAACTCAGGTCTATTTTTCAAGAGATTCATCTCTAGCAACCCTGGATGGGATATATACAGGTGTATTCATGCATGAACACTTGTATGCATAACTCTGTTTATCTCTAGGAGTGCTTTACACAAGCACTTAATGTTCATTTTTAAATGGAGAAACTAGACACAGGAAGAAGAAAATGCCTTGCCCAAGCTTGTCCAGTAAAAATGTGACAGATGAAAAGAGAATGCGTGTTTGTTTCTCTTGCAGCCTAATGCCTTATTTCTGTAGATCTTTGATCAGCACCTGTAAATCTTTCTCTAGTTATCATTGTAACAATTTTGACTTTGTATTAGCAGATTTAAGAATTGTCTTTAACTTGAAAAGGTCTAAAGGGTTTCCTTAAAATAGTCATACATAACATCAATGAACAAATAACTCAGGCCAAAATCCTTGAGAGTGTACTAGCGTACCACGGCATTTCTGAGTCTGCAGTTGCCTGGCAGCACTTTGTACTGCATGCCACTCTTGGCTCCAGAATTGCTTGTGTCTTTCAGACTGCAGGTAGAAACCTGGTTTTGTAATATGTAAATGTCCACATGTTGTCTAAAATTGAAAATCAGCTCAATAATCCCATCTTCATCATCTAGCTGTCCTTCTGGTATTCACACATACAACATGGTGTGAATAGTTTATACTTCAAGGAGTTGCAGTTTCCTTCCAGTTTTTCTAGTACGTTGGAAAAGCACAAAGGGACAAACCTCACAGGCAGCAACAGATGGAACAGGGAGCTCTGGAGAGGAAAAAATTCTACAAATAGTCTATTGAGAAAGATCCTTTAAAACTTGATCAAAAATAAGGAAGTAATATATTTATGTTAAACTTAAAATACCCGTCCTTAGTTATAATCACCTGTTTAAATGCTTTACTGGTCCATGTCCTAAAGCTCTGTGGTTCTGTAAAATCTCTCTTGAAGTTGCTTACTCTCTTCCTACAGCTGCTAGTTTAATGTATAGGAGAATGGCCGTCCCGTGACAAAATCTGTAAGAGTTCTTTCAGGACTTTTTTGGTTTTTAATTTTAACATTGTCTGCAAGGTTGCCAAAACTGTTCAATGTATACACTGTCCTTATCGCTGAGCGCATGTAGAAATCAAGGTTATAGCGCACTGTGCAGGAAGGAGGGGATGCTAATAACATCAGGAACTAGTCACTGCTCTCCCTCCCGTCATAGACATTATGTAATACTGGAGCAGCACATCAGCTACACACCCTCCAGTTCTGAAACGGGGCATTTTGGGATTCCCCTTTTGTCCACTATCCATGACCTTACTCTGCTATTTTGCTTACGGTCCTGGAGTATAAAAAGCTTTTGCATCCCAGGAGAGATACAGAGCAGGAGAGATTAAAGGAAAGAAACTTTGACAGAGAAGACCATCTCCTGGCAAGTTTGGAAAGATCTCTCACAAAAGCAAGGTAAGACAGCACTGTGTTTAAGTGTTCAGTTTGCCATTCATTTACTGCAGCTCGCAAGTGATGTAATTATATGGCAAACTGTTTGGGTTTTCTTTTTTTTATTGTATTAGAATTGTTGGAATCAGTCTCCTGCTCTATTTCCAAGCTGTCCTGCTGCTCTGAAAACTTCATCCCCCTTTCTGCTGATTTAAAGGTTTGTGCATGTAACAGGTAATATTGTAAATGTTATTTAAAGAACGCTGTTGCAAAGAACATGAAAAGCAAGCAATTTCTTACTTTGAATGACAGTGAATGGAAAATGTCTTCTCTTTTTTCTTTTTCTTTTTTCTTTTTTCTTTTTATTCTTAAATTATTTTTATTCTTAAATTATTTTTATTTCTAGTCTTATTTTTATTTTTACTTTTACTCTTATTTTTTCTTCCTAGTCTTCTTTTTCTTTTTGTGTATTGTTTTTCTGGTTTTTTTCCTGGTTTGTTTTTTGTTTTCTTTACAATTCTTTTTTTTCCTTTTTACTCCTTTTCGTTCTCTTTTTTCTTTTTTTTCTTTCTTTCTCACTTTCTTCCTTTCTTTTCTTTCTTACTTTCTCTCTCCCTATCCTTTCATTCTCTTTTTCCCCTGTGTTTTACAAAAATGTATAGGCACACTGCAGCATTTTTTTAATTGCAGAATAGTAATTTAGATTTGTTTCTATTTTGTAACTGTAGAGAAATGCTTATTACACGCTGTTTCTTTTCTCTGGAGTAACGGACAAGTCCTAACACCTTACGGTTTCTGCACAGATAGTTGCATGTATTTCTTTTCTTGTCTGATTTTACAGCAGACAGCATCTTGGGAGCCCAGCACTGTAAATTTTACTTTTGCTGAAGAAGCAATATAAATAACAAAATAATACATAATTTACATTCAGAAATATGTGATAATGTATATTTTCTTTATCTTTAATTTTTTTGAAACATCTGTTTTTGATTTCTGTTATGAACCAGATTCAAATGCTGAGGCTAATTCTGCTTTACCTAGCAATTTAATAGCCTGCTCTTTTTCTCCTGTCACACCTTCCATGGCACAAAAATCCATTTTAGGATCAGAAATTAGCAGAAAATGTATGTTCAAATGAATAGCATTAAACTTTGTACATTCTTATATATATGTTACATTCACATATATGCTATGTATATATATCTTACAAAATACAGAATTCAGAATCTCAGAATTCCATTTGTCTCTGGCAGATGAATACACTGCAAAACGTTTCGGTTAATCTGCAGACAAATTTTTTTTCATTACTATGTGAATAACACTGCAACATTTTACATCCCTTTTCCTAGCTAACATATAGTGATGTGAATTAACAGAACGTTTAATAACACTTAACAAACTTTTGAAAAACACAGAACTTAAAAAAACAGACAAGTGTCAAGGCATGCTTTTCATAGAAGTAAAGCAAGCATCTGATTTTCTCAGATACTGATATTTGCTGGTTTATGCAACTGGGGGACATTTGAAATTCTCTTGCCAGTATTTTAAAATAAGGCAGGGCTGCAGCATTACGCTGACAGAGAGAACTGTTAGTTTTAGTATCAATACTCTTAAGAGTCAAGTAATTTTCCTTTTTTAAAACAGGAAGTTAATTAGATCAGTTCAGTTAGTCTGGTGAGTTTCTGAGCCCTTTTAAAGGGAGTTACCTTCTTAGTCAAAAGCTGACCTAGCTGCTTTTCTTTCCCTCCTCAGAAGTGTTCAGCACTGTGAACTAAAATCATAAATAAAGCATACAAAATGTTGTGCCCATGGCAGTTTGTATTCAAATCTCATGCTGCTAAGAACCAGTCCTCTGAAGAGAAGGATATCAATAATAACGTGGAGAAAAACAGGGAGATCCATGGGTAAGATCTTTGTCTTTTAATGGCTTCATAGTTTCTCTTTCATTTGAAAACAAAAGATATTAAATTACATAGATTCTGGAGAAACCTGTAATGTGTTTCCAAAGCAGTAATATTAACCAAAGAACAGTTGTCCCTGGGGGTCACTGGGTGGTGGTGACTTGGTAAGGTACATTTAAGCTTTTGTGTCTAAGTTATACAATCATTGAGGAAAGAAATCATCTTGCTTTCTCTTTCATAGTTCTACATTTCTTTGGTGTGTTATAATGGTTTCATGTATGCTAGGACTTAGGAAGCATGTGTATGCTATAAAATTAGCAAAGTGATTATTAATGCTGTAATTAAGTTGGTAAAGTATGTGATGCAATTTATACAAGACACTGCATAAAATATATTGCACATGCTTATTAAATTTCTCAGTTTTCAGGCTGTTACTTATTTCAGTTTTCTATTGCATACCATTCTTTCTCTGCCCATTCCCTACCATTTCCTGTCATTGCTCAAAGTACTTTATATTCAAATGTGAAGATATGTGAAGCTGAGTAGTGGAAGTGGGTGATCACATACACTCTGCTCGCTAAAACACATCGTTGCCCTCTCCAGACTAAGGGTTCTGTTTGGAGTTTGTGGTCTGGATGCCTCTCAGGTGTTTTAGAACATCTTCTGACACCTGATACCCAGATTAAAAAGTAGGAGTTCAGAAAGTAAGACTTAATGGAGAAAACAAAGGAAATTAATATTAAAGTTTGTTATTTGCTTAATAAGCTGGAGACTGGACCTAGCTGAAATTTTCACACATTTCCCTGAAGATTTCAACCTCTTTAATTCCGCTGAGGATTTTCTGGCCAGATCATAATTGTACAGATGTCCTTTGTTTAGCTTACAGCAATGATACTCAACCCTTACCATTCCAGGCCATACCTGTTGTTTTCCTTCCCACATAGTGATCTGGAAAGGGTGAGTGTAGCTTTACTATTGACTTGAAGTCCACTCCACCCCTCACACTGCTGTGAATGTTTGGCTTATTGACTCAGTAGACATTTCAGAGACAGATCTGAGCATCTCCCTGCTGATGCTGCAGGTAAAACTAACAAAAACTAAGCACATTGCATTATACTGAATTGTCTTTCTCTCTTTTAAAGCTTAGAAAATGATGATGCCAAATTATATGATCTGAGCAAGAAGCGGATAGAGATGCCACCTATCATAACTTCAGCGAAGGCCAGTGATGGGAGAGAGGTCTGTTTCTAGCGTCATTGTTTGATACTAACAGTTCACACAGGTTGTGCTTACTGTTCAAAATTTCTCAGAGTTCTCATGTGAGGACTAAGTGTGGTTGCATGAGGTTAGGACTGCTGTGAGATCTTTGGATGAAAAATCTTTTCTGAACGAAAAGGAGCTTTGGTAAGACTTAAGGAAAAGAGGTGACCCAGTGGGACTGGAGTGCCTGATTCCTTTATTCACCTTTGAAAACCCAGCTTTTAGTAACAAACGCGTCCCTTCTCCAAATTTGTCCGGTTCACTGTTTTCCTGAGACTGTGACTATTACATTAAGAGGCCTTATTGAAATTTAAGAGGTGTTTGCAGTAGTAGATATTGTTTGATTAGTAAAAAAATACTTTTTTTGCATTTCATATCGAACTGTGGATTAGGTCAGTAGTTTTGTACTGAAATGAATAAATACTCACGTTAGAGAAGATCATATTTATACCCAGTTTCTTGAATTTAATTTGTAGCATTTTAATGGTCAAATAAAATATAAAATGAAGGTTTAAGATATTTAGTAGGTCTGAAGACAGTATGTATTTTTATCTTTTCTCTGTCTAGAACTCTTCCCAAAATGGTATCAAAGCTTCAAACCAAATATCAAGATGTCCAAGACACATAAAAGTAAGGAACTTGGAAAATGGATCCAGCTTACTCGACACACTACACCTGACAGCAAAGGAGGTAAGATATGGAAACCTGAACAGTGATTTTTCGTAACTTTGAAAAGACACAGAGTGCAGCATTGTTTTTTGACATTTGATTGTTTTTCAGGTTATCAACTGCCGGACCAAAGCCTGCCAAGGGGCACTCATGACCCCAAAGGGCCTGGTGAGAGGTACTAGAGATGGGCCAGTTCCACTGGCAGAGCTTTTACCTCAGGCAGTAGACTTTATCAAGCAGTACTACAATTCATTTAAAGAGTAAGCCAACTTTACCTTCATTTTTGGTATAAAAGTCCTCTACGTGTCTGTCTGTCTGTGAGACTATAGGAGTGTTTGGTTTCTTCACAGGTATCGGTAACTATGCATAGCACGCATTCAAAAAATAGATAAGGACTATTAGAAAAGGTAAATAAAACACTGCACTTCATATGCTGCCGATCCCAGGTCTTGTGAATACAGAAAGGGACTCTACAGAGTGCATTCCTCAGCCCCATCCCTTCTGAGTGTGTTACACTGTAGTACGTTTATAATAAGCAGCTTGGTTAGGACTCTCTTACAGAATGTTACCTTCTGTTTTCTTAACGTTGGATATTAATGGGATTAGCTCCTACTCAGATCAGTCTTAGATGTGAATAATGTGGATAATACTTTTTGTTTGTGCTGTTCCAAGTATCTTTTCTCTGTGTTCTTTTGTTCTCTGTTTTGACTCTCAAGGCTTTAGCCAAAGATTGGAAGGCCAGTCTCTTGCTTCTCAACCTTGCTCTGTGCTATCATCAACATAAGCTTACTGAGCATGCTGAGAGGGATGCTCTAGCTTCAGAAAAGAGGTTTGTGTTTTCACAAAAATGGACATGGTGCAGAGACGTCTTGTTTGTTGCAGGAAAAGCTGGAACATCTGGTTGAGGTCCAAGAGTTTGCAGTGACAAAGTTTTCAAATGACAAACTTTCAAGTGACAATTCAGTGTTTGCTCATCCCATTATAAAATATTGTCAGACTTTCAAAGGGACTCAGCCACATAATGGCTACTTCTTTAGACACTTTGAACTCTTCTACAAAGCTTTCTTCCATCTGAATCTTCCTGAAAGTCCCTGTCTTACACACAGGCTGTAGTGACTTGCCAGCGTATTACATTTGCACATCTCTCTGTTTCTTCTCATGGCTATTTGATCACACTGATTTACACTATCTTACATGCTTGCCCTTGATCTTTCATCTTGTTGAAAATGTGAAAACTCTCAGACAGTGCAGGCTATTTTCATTCTATCTGTAAGCCAACAAAACAATTTTTGTCTGTGCTGTGATAAATATTTCCTAATATTTTGACTTCATTCTCTGTTATCAAGCTAAAGAATTTTAGAGTTGGTTTCCCTGACAAAGGAATTGCTCAGCACTTCCTTTTAGGAATTAAAATCCTACTTACTTTGCTCAGAATAGCTGTGTCCCTGTGAAAATAATACAGCTTTGAGAGGACAGTCACTGTAATCCTACTTCTGGGCTGAAGCTAGCATGTTCTCTACTTTCCATTTACTTGTGATTTGACAATTTTTTCCAAACTAATCTAGAAAATCCAAATTTAAACTGAAAATTTATGCAGAAAAGCTTGTGATCAATCCATGTATGTGTTGGGTGGTGAAAGGATGGTGTCGCTACTTAAATTTCTAGTGTGTTAGTTTCTTCATTAGGCTAGTAAGCTCTGTCATTTGCACTCAATAAGGACAGTTCCTAAATTCTGAAACCAGGAAAAATTCTCCTCCGTAGTACTCAGGGTCCTATGTACTTAACTCATCCCTTTGCCTAGAATACCCCCTGCTTTTTGATAAAAATCTTGGACCTTAGACTGCTGCAATAGATAACAGCTATGCTTTGGGGACAAAAGTGTGCTGCAGTAGAGGGGAGGTGGGGAGCAGATGATGGTGACTTCTCACGGCTGAAGCACAGTGAAATTGCTGACTTCATGAGGTGATGGATGTTTTCATAAAGGATAGAGTATTTTATGTTGACCTGTTTCACATCCACAGAGTGTAGATGTTTAACAGGGACACGTTTCTTGTGTTTATCCAAACTTGCCATATCTCAGCCTATATAGATGCTAACCCCCTCCCTGGAAATCTATCTGCATCCTGGCAGATAAAATCAGCGATGTGAGTAGAAGTCTTCTCGTGCAAAAGGATGCTCAAAAGCTTTATGGCTTCAGCAATGCCCATGCTCTTCTTGACCCAGAATATAAGAAGAATGTCTGCAATTTAAATCAGTTCTAAGTAATTAAATTCTCATTGTTTCTTTCCATGTCTGTTTCCTGTTCAAAAGGCCAAAAATAGAAGAACACCTGGTCCGACTGGAAACAGTGACCAAGGAGATAGAAACAACAGGAACCTACCATCTGACAAAGGATGAACTGGTCTTTGCTGCCAAACAGGCCTGGAGGAATGCACCTAGGTGTATCGGGAGAATCCAGTGGTCCAATCTACAGGTAACCTACGAGTCTAGAAATTATGGGCCAAATAGTCATCTGCTGTAAATCAGAAGAATGTCCTTTACTTGGTAAAATATGCCAGTTGCTTCAACTGAGGGCTACTCCCTCCTGTACATATCATAAGATCAACGTGGGGTTTTTTGTAGTTCTCTGCTTCATAGTTGAATGAAAACATGTGTAGAAGTGCTAGCATAGGAACCAGCTATGTTGTGGAACAAGGTCCATGTCTTGGTCCTTGGAGGATTGTTACGTGTAAAAAGGATGCATATAAGAACAATAAAAATGAACCTTTCCTGGTGGAGCTACAATGAAATTGAGAAATACTGATTTTTCATTTCACTTTTTTCCTTAATCTTTCCTTTCCGTAAATGCATAAGAAAAATAATGAGCTTACATTACTGTTTCAAAATCAGGTTTTTTTCTTATGTTTCTTTTGGAAACGTATAGGTATTTGATGCACGTGATTGTAAAACAGCGAAGGAAATGTTTGAGCATATCTGTCGTCATATTCAGTATGCCACAAACAATGGAAATATAAGGTAAGTCTCTCTAATTTTAATTTTAAACAACAAAAATCACATCCAGATCTGAATTCAAAACTCTACCTAAGACCTGAAATGGTCTATCTAAATATTTTGACAACTTGTCTCTGCTCTTAATTCTCCTGGTACTTATATGTTCCTCTTGTGTACCATCAACTATTTTGAGATTTCGTAACTTTCATGGCTGATGTTGCAAAATCTTTTGTAATTCCTGGGGAAAAGAGATGATTTGAAGATTCAGGGAGGTGGGTAGAGAGGATGAATGATTTTATTTCTACTGATGTTTATTTTAGAAATATAAAATAATTGCTGTTGCTGACAATTTATGTCTTAATAATTAGAATGTGTTTGATGTGCTGCTGTGGTGTAATGCGATTTGATTGTCTCTCTGGGCAGATCAGCCATCACTATCTTCCCTCAGAGGACTGATGGGAAACATGATTTTCGTGTTTGGAACAGCCAGCTCATCCGATATGCTGGATATCAAATGCCAGATGGGTCTATTGTAGGAGACCCTGCCAGTGTGGAGTTCACACAGGTACAGTTCTAAATACAGAATCACAAATGCTTTCCATCTTGTCGAACCCATCTGTCTTTTTTTCTTTTTTTTTTTCTTGCATGTTTATGCAGATTGGGAGGGAAGTGTGGCAGTAAGGAGTGAATGGGATGTTCTGCCCCACAGGTTCTAGGTGCAGGCTGGAGCAATAATTTCTTACAATCCTGATATAAAAATACTCCCCTCCACCTCAGAACAGGGTAAGCTAATGCTCCTCTTAAGTCAGAGACACAATCAGTACTTGAACAACATGTCTCAACATTGTTTGAATGGGAAAGATAACCTTTATCACTTAGAAATTACCTCAGTAGGTTTTAGTGGGTTAACATTTTTTCGTCTTCAAATCTGGGGGGTGGAACCTAAAAAAATCCCAAAACGTACTTTCTTTATTTACAGTTGTGCATTGAGCTTGGGTGGAAGCCGAAATATGGCCGCTTTGATATAGTTCCACTCGTTCTCCAAGCAAACGGCCAAGACCCAGAAATATTTGAATTCCCGCCAGAAATTGTCCTCGAAGTGCCAATGGAGCATCCAAAGTAAGCACACAAGATTTAGATAATTGCATTTTTGCTTCTGCCTCACCTTGGCAGGTTATTAGCCTGTGCCTGTGGCAGTCATTTTATGAGTTCTTTGTTGGGAAGAAATTATGGTAAATTGTTCTGAAAGATAAAATGCCTCTTAGAACAATGAAATGATATTTAAATTAAGGAAGCCAACAGCAATTTTGTTGGAAATCTTTTTTTCCCAATCTACATTTCAATCATATTCAGAATTTAAAAAATCGTCATTTCTTATGCCAGTGTAATACACATGTAAAATATGGCTGTGCTCATAACAGGATTATTGCCTTTCTTTCTTGTTTTTTCTTCATGTTTGCTTTGGGTCTGGCCTGCAGGTTGCAGAACTCTCTAATGGTGTTCTGCAGTTTCTTTAGAGGCAATTTCCAGTTACCACATTGTAAATGAAAACTGCTATGAGCTTTTGCAGACCGTGCTTCATGGGTCATTTCTCCTAGAGTTAGTGCTCTTTATCTTCCTGGATTTTTCTGGTTATCGCCTAAAGGAGGAAAAGACGCATAATGTAATAAATCAAAATGCTTGTTTAACAGGTATGAATGGTTTAAGGACTTAGATCTGAAGTGGTACGCGCTGCCTGCTGTTGCCAACATGCTTCTTGAGGTGGGAGGCCTGGAATTTACTGGGTGTCCTTTCAACGGCTGGTACCTGGGGACAGAGATAGGAGTGCGAGACTTCTGTGATGTACAGCGATACAACATCCTGAAGGTAATCTTCTGAAGTAGAGTTGTGTTGATCTGGGAAGGGAATGAACTTGGTGGATGGAGCTTTTTCAAAAAGAGATGCTGTCAGTCTTTGCTGAGATGGGCATTGTATTTACATCACACTAACGCTTCAGCACTAATCTGACGCATTATCCTGACTATTGTGGGTCATCTTGAATTTCTGCCAAGATTATGACTGCCAGATTGTAAGACTGTTTTTACAGTGTTCTGACAGTATCAATTCCAAATACCCGGATAGAATCGTGAAACTGAGCTGTGAAAAAAAAATATTAAAAAATGCTGTCTAAAGGGAATTCTTCCTCAATTTTACCCTGAGTCCTGCTGATTCAGGACTTTTGGTGTCTGTACTTTTCTCAGAGGTATATTTATGTCAGTTCCAGTCTGCTGTTGACAAAGCAATGGAGTCCTGGTGGTTAGCTGCAGGTCTTAGTCACCTCATTAGTACAAATTAATAATGATGACTTATAACCAGATACTGCTACTTTTAAAACCATTTAGTCCAGGAGAGAACCATTTCCTGCTTTACCAAACTGGAATAGCCTCAAGAACCAGAACTCCGTAACTCAAGTTTACCTCTAACCTCAAGTGTTTCTGGTGCCATCTCTTTCCCCGACATAAGACTGACTTCCTCCTTCCACAGTACTTTTACCTGCATATTAATGTGATGAGGTGGAGAAATCATGAGGTTTAAGTCCCACATAGTAAATTTGCTCTTCCCTTTTCTCTCTCTTCACATGCAGGAGGTAGGAAGAAGAATGGGACTGGAAACAAACAAACTTTCATCATTGTGGAAAGACCGAGCTGTTGTAGAGATAAATGTGGCTGTGCTTTACAGCTTCCAAGTAAGTCAACGAGTGTGGTATCTGGAGAGACACTGAATACTGTGTTCACTTATAACAGCTTTAAACAAATATAGTGCCAGTCGACCAATGCTCAGTGGAGGTTATCAATGGGATTCCAATAGAGTTATTCTTGATTTACACCTGGGAGACTAGAGGAATCCATATTTCCTGTTGTTGCCAGAAAAAAAATCTCAGGTGAAGGCAGAAAGGAGAGAAAAAGAAAAGGAAGTTAAGGGCAATATTGTTCATCCTTTTAGCATGTGTGTCTATGCATCAAAATCTATGTAAAGCCATTGGATTATATATTTTATTTACAATTACAGTTTATTTAACATACCATAACAATACGAAAGGTAAAAATGGTCAGCGGCTTTTGAGCATGCACTCCCAGTGCTGGAGAGGTAAAATGCTGATGTTAAAAAAAAAAAAAAAAAAAAAAAAAAAAAGAAAGGACCTAAGAGTCCTTAATCAAAGGTCCACCTCAATATGTATATATGTAATGGTTACTGATAGTAATTATTTCCCAGCACTGTATAAAGTCCTTGAAATATTGACCAAAGCAAAAGGATTACTTTAACTACATCAGGAAGAGGAGCAGAATGGGCTTTTTTAATGTATGTCTTTCTTTTTGCAATTATTCTAGAAACAGAATGTGACTATCATGGATCACCACTCAGCTGCTGAGTCCTTCATGAAATACATGCAGAATGAGTACCGTGTGCGAGGAGGCTGCCCGGCTGACTGGGTGTGGATTGTACCTCCTATGTCAGGGAGCATAACTCCTGTGTTCCACCAGGAGATGTTGAACTATGTCCTCACTCCCTTCTATTACTACCAGGTACACATTAGCCAAAAAAATATGATTCCAGTAGACAACTTCAGCAGTGCAGATAATAATATGGGATCTGAAGAAGTCTGAATGAATATGGAAGTTCACTAGAGAGATTCATAAATATCAGGCAATATCTATTGTACTGTGGAAGTTTATGTTAGTTCTGTTGAATTCTCAAGCTGTAAGTAAAATGCAATTTAATGCTACAGAGACTGATCCGATATTTGCACACAGAGGATTGTATGTACAGATTCTATTTAATTTGGCCATTTCAAAGATATACAAATTGTGTATTTATTATTTTACATTTCTTACCTGAAGCTTAACTTTTTTTTTTTTTTTTTAAAGGTGGATGCATGGAAAACACATGTCTGGCATGATGAGACACGGAGGCCAAAGAAAAAAGAAATAAAGTTTAGCATCTTGGCAAAGTGAGTTGTTCAAATAAAAGTCTTCATGCTTTTGTCCAACTATTCTGTTCTGGTGATGTTTCTGTTCCACTGTTGGGTTTTTTTAATAATTATTACAGTAGGGACAACTTGAATTGTTTGAATCATAGACTTACCTGTCCACAGTTAGGTAATATCCATAGCTAAGATTCTTATTCAGGGCTATCTATAGTGTACTGCTTCTGAACAGTCTTCCAAGGAAAAACCATGCTCAAGATCAGTCTTTCCTAGCTTGTTTGTGAATCAATCTGAATTACTGTGTAGCTATATTAAAAATTATATGTGATTTTTATTTTTTTTTTTTCCTCCCCAGGGCTGTACTCTTTGCATCTTCGCTCATGCGACAAACAATGGCAACCAGGTCCAAGGTCACTGTAATCTATGCAACAGAGACTGGGAAATCTGAAACACTAGCCAACAATCTGTGCACTTTGTTCAACTGTGCCTTCAACACTAAGGTAAGAAAGTATAAATCATCCACACTAAATGAAGAAAGAAGTTTGGCTAGTTTTATAAGCTTCTGCAAGCTTTTTCATTCTCTAAACCTATGTTTTGAACGTTCAGTAAATATAAGCTGGACTAGAACTTTGATTTTGTATTCATTTAGCATAATGCCTTGTAAATTTGGTCAATGGTCATCTGACAATCACAGAGATATCTAATGCTAGTTCTTATGTCTCCTAGCAATTTCTCATGAGCTTTATACCTTCCAGATTCTATGCATGGATGAGTACAACATTTGTGACCTGGAAAACGAAACACTTCTTTTAGTGGTTACTAGCACATTTGGAAATGGAGATTCTCCAAATAACGGAAAGGTAATATTTACCTCAGAAGTATATATGAGGCTCAACTCAAAGACTGAGACCAAAGACAACCCTCTCATTTGTCCCATGTACTTGAGTAAGATATGTATCAGGGTCTCACTTTTGTTTTAACTCAGGGTATTTTTCTAACCTTAAGTATTTTATGAATTTTTATACAGACCTTGAAGAACTCCTTGCTCACCCTGAAATTGCTGAGAAAAAAAATTAGGTAAAAATACTTTGTTGTTTGGTTTGCATGGGATTGAGTCTTTTTGCATTTCATTTAGTATAACATAGTGATCTTATTTTTATCTCCTGCAGATATGCTGTGTTTGGTTTGGGGTCCAGCATGTATCCAGAGTTCTGTGCCTTTGCTCATGCCATTGACCAAAAACTTGCCCAACTAGGGGCTTCTCAGCTCACTCCAATAGGTGAAGGAGATGAACTCAATGGGCAAGAAGAAGCCTTTCGCACATGGGCAGTCAGTGCATTCAAGGTGACTATATAAATAGCTCATATTTTAGTTTGTTCATTCATTCATTTTATTTCAGTATTCACTAGCATCCCATAAAAATGGGGGAAAATGAAGGAAAGCAAACATCTGGATTTATATCTGAATTTTGAGCTCCCCTCTTTTCTACTGCTTGCCTAAGTTGAAGAGGGAACTGGGTCCCTTTTCTCATATTTTTTAATATTCACATAAAGTTCCATGAAACCTTTTGGATAATGGAATGCTCGGTATGAGCAAGGGTGGCAGCATCAAACATCAGAATTTTTTGAAGTAGATCAGTTTTTTAGTTATACTGGTATAGAAGTGGAACCTTACTGAACTCACTGAACCCCTATAACATAACTGAACTCAACAGAATCAATTAAAAATAGCAATCTGTGAAATTGATATCTCCTCATTAGGATTATGACAACTCTAAGAATTTTTTTTTTTTTACAATGAATAGCCTTATTTTTTTTCTTTTTTCTAGACTGCCTGTGACATTTTTAACATCCGTGGGAAAAACAGTATTCAGTTGCCTAAGATATATACCTCTGATGAAAGCTGGGATCCTAAGAATTACAGGATAGTGCATGACTCTCAAACCATGAACTTGGCTAAAGGTATGACCTCCCACCTTCCACTTCCTCTGTCCATTTTGCTTCAGATAGGTCTGAACTGTAAAGGTTTTTCTAGAAGTTATATTAGTCCTGCTAGATGATAGGATGCATATAATGAAGTACAGTGGTCAGAGACAAAAAGACATTGGTTTACATAGCATAAGTCATTGTCTTTTCCGGTGCAATAACATCAGAACAGCAGAACTACCATACATTTTGACAGCCCCAGAAGAACAAAAGCTGAGATGAACTACTTTTAGTCACGGAAGGCATGCATATAGGACACATAACTAAAAGTATATCGCATTCTAGGGCGAGCATGGTTCAGTACTTTTTCTACATAGTACCTGAAGAGATTTTAAACCGAATCGCAAAATTGCCATAAGTCATGTCCTCTTTTCTCAACAGCACTTGCAAACATTCACTCCAAGGATATAATTCCCATGAAGTTGAAATTCAGACAGAATCTTCAAAGTTCAAAATCCAGGTACGATACCTCATCCTTTTGAATATTGCAATACTACATTTTACTAAAACCTTAAGCATCTGAAATGCCTGGTTATAAATATCTTCTCCACGTAGTTATTAAGAAATATATATGAATTTTGTATGATCATTAGTAGAAGTAAATCGTTATCACAAGACCGCAAGAATATTTAGTCTTAGCTCTGGTTTAGATAGGAGCTGACTTCCCAGTAGAGTCTCTAGGAGTGTAGGGAAATAAATAACTCTGTGATATGACCCTTTGATACCTACTAAATATGGAAGGTCAGGCGTATGGTCCCTCTCCCTTGCTTGGTATGCTACATGCCAGGCAAATGTTTACTTTATTTAGGGGAAAAATTGCCCCTTAGCAGAAAAAAAAATTTAAAAAACCCCAAAAAGGTATAGTGCAAGAAGCTGCTGCATTCAGTTGTACTGCAAAGCAAGCTGAGAAAAGACAGTACACAAAGAAATACAAAAGGATAATCAGTGCTAACATCTGTCTTAGAAGTAGCATCTATGAATGGCTCTTCAACATCCTCCGGTAGGTCTCTTTCATCCCTGTTCTAAATACAGTCATCTTATGGGAGGTCCTCTGAGCTGGTTTAGGATGTGAGCTATTCAGTCTTCAGTAGAGCTGCACTTCCTTTCATTGGCTGATTACAGGCACATTTATTCTATACTGGAGAGATCAGGCAGCACTTCAGCATGTTATTTGTTTTGATCCAAGCACTTCAAGTATCTGGAATATAAGTACTAAGCTGGTCTGATAATTTGGTAATGAACACAAGTAAGCCCTTGCCAGCTATCAATCCAGATTTATTCCTTTCCTGCGCAATTCAAGGGAAATCCTGTCAACGTAACCAAGATCTGTCTGATCTCTTTTTTTCTATATCTAGTCGTGTTACCATTCTAGTTAAGCTTTCCTGTGAGACTAATCAGGAAGTGCACTACCTGCCCGGAGAACATATTGGGATTTTCCCAGGCAACCAGCCAGAATTAGTCCATGGCCTCATTGCACATGTCAAGGATGCCCCTCCAGCTGATCAGACTATCAGACTTGAAACCTGCACTGATGGTAAGTTGGTTCTCTTTATATAAAAACAACAGAGGACTGTTGACAGGTTTCTCTAAAATTCCTGAGAATATTTATAGACTGAAATTGATTCTGTTATCCTTTTCTTAAGTTTCAATAGGATTTTGTTGATGCTTTTAGTTATTCTTACAATTCTCGATTCTGATTTTGCATACTCTGGCAGTCCATGGTAACTTCACCAGGGTTCACAGAGTTATCCGAGGTTGACACTGTAATTCAGTTGCTGAATTGGCCATTGACTGCAATTAAATTAATCAACAGAGTTACCTTATTGTTGCTACATATCAGAGTCCTAAAATAGATTTAGATGTCATGACCATCTTTTTCCACGTTAGTAGAAACAATCTGCTAAATCGTAGGATTCTGACACACAGAAAGATGATTTCCTGAAAAGAAAGACTTTTCATTTTAAAGTGGTGTTTTGTTATCATGCAATTCTCTGCATCAGACCCTCCCCTTACAAAAAGTTTGAAACCTCACATTAACCACTTTTCAGAAGGGCCCTGTTGTCTAGACCTGCTGCAACCTAGTCTGAAGTTCGTATTTTGAAGGACACTGAGTTTTGCAAAGCTTTTTTTTTTGCAGCTGTCAAATTCTGTGGGAATTGCCAAGTGTTCTTTTGTTTCCTTCATTTCCAGGTGGCTACTGGACAAGTGACAAAAAGATTCCAGCCTGCACGCTCACCGAGGCTTTGACATACTTGCTTGATATCACCACTCCACCCTCCCAACAACTGCTAAAAAAACTCTCCCAGCTGGTAACAGCAGAAGGAGACAAACAGAGACTGGAAGTTTTATGTCAGGTAAGCATTAGGGCTAGATTTATGTTAGAAGTACTATATACTGGACCATCTGATGCCCTTTTACCGTGTAGCAGAACCTTAAGAAATTTTTGTAGTGATGGTGCTTGATTTTTATCCCTTTGTTACATGTTCTGTGTGCTTGTAAAACCAACCACAGTGAGAGAAAGGGTGGTCTTGTGGCTCAACTGGGGCGTGGGAATCAAGAGATTTCTTCAGATCTGGTATTTCCTGTGTGGTTCTGGGTTGGGTCATTTTGCCTGCCTGTTTCTCTTGCCTGCCTCATGGTGGTTTCTGATGAAGCGCCATTAAAAGACCTTGCAGTTTGCAGGTGGAGGGGTTGGAGGGGAGCTGGTAGATATTTTTGTCAGAGAATTTAGTACCATGAGAGTAAGAGGGATGTTGCTTTAAGTAACCATTGTCTCATAGGTGTGGTAAGTGCTTGCTTCTCCTGCTGAGTTCAGCAAGGTTCAGTAGGTATCAGGATCTGGGCACATACAGTTTTGTGGATATCCCATAGCAGGGAGCTGAGAAACAGATTCTAATTCAGTTTCTACATCCTCACTGAGAGAGCTGGTATCTGAGAAAATTATAGTGCATCTGTACTTCTGTTTTCAAAAATTAAACAATTTTTTAGGAAACCCCAGTATTGGTCTAGGCAAAATTTTGAGAATTCTCTGTTGATTTGCCTGCATATTTAATTGAATGTAAAGCAGGAATCTTATTTATAAGTGACATTTCAAATATTCCTGCTCTCCTGAACTCAGTATGACCTGGTAACATTGTGATGATGGCCTTTGGCTTTCAGAGCACAGAAGAATACAATAAATGGAAGTTTTACAACAGCCCGAACATCCTGGAGGTCCTGGAGGAGTTTCCTTCTGCTGAGGTCTCAACAGCTTTCTTACTGACTCAGCTGCCATTTCTGAAGCCCAGGTACTATTCTGTCAGTTCCTCCTGTGACATGACACCCAGAGAGGTTCATCTGACAGTTGCAGTTGTAAACTACAGGACAAGAGGTAATGAATTGTTGTTTTCATTTCTCTCTTAAATGATATTTAGGCTGCATTGTCATTCAGAAAAAGACTGTCTGCTATATGGCATGAAGCATATCTGTAACAAAAAGTTTGTATCGTGATACATGCAGAATAGTATACTGCAGTGCAGGTGTTCATACTGTGTCAGGATTTGCTAAAATCCTGCATCATCATCACCAGTGTATCCTTATTTTATAAATCATTGCTAGATATACACTTATTTAAAAACCATAATTTTAAGTATAAACTGTGCTTTTTTTAAAAACGGAGAGCTTTTGAATACTGACGGAAGTGTTTTCCTTTGCTCTGATTAGATGGACAAGGGCCTTTGCACCATGGAGTTTGCAGCACATGGCTGAATACAGTAGCTCTCAATGAAATAGTTCCATGCTTTATACGGAGGTGAGTGTGTGACAGAGAAAAAAGAAAAGGAAAAAAAACACGCCAAACAACAGTTCTTAGGTCAGCTTCTTCAGTGTTTTTTTTTCATTGTTTGCATATGATTTTCAAGTGACTGGTGAGTGCAAATTGGAATATCTGATTTTGAGAAGAGAGGGAACTCCCTCTCTTCCAGCGATGAGATCCTTTACCATGTCTTATGTTGAGTAAAATCATAAATCATTAGAAAATTCTGAAAGAATTCTATTCATATGACACCATCCCAACTGTCAACATATCCAGTATAGAGCAAGTAAAGCTAAGGAAACAAGAAGCAACTGTCACCAAGTTAAGCCCCATTACTGTTTTCAAATTGGTAACTTAGGCTGTGCTGCTCAAAATCGTTCAGGAAACTGACACTGAGATGTCAGTCATAAACTAATTACCTAATTAGCATATTTTTGCATTTTAGTGCTAGTGAATTCCAGCTCCCAGAGGAGCCAACCAAGCCATGCATTCTGATCGGCCCAGGAACTGGAATTGCTCCCTTCAGAAGTTTCTGGCTGCAGCGTCTGTATGACTTGGAAAAGAAAGGTACTTGTGGGGATTGCCACAAGGGGGAGGCCATAACTCATCCAGCAGCAGAAGATATCCCTAATCCTCCAAACAAAACCTCTACAGATGGAGACACCCAGAAACATTAGCCAAGTAAACACCATAGAGATTTGTCATGCCAAGTCTGATTGAACACTGCACTGAAACAGCTAATGAATCCCACTTGAGACCATTCTGGTGGTCATGAGGTATTTTGGTCACTCGGAAGGACCAGCCTGTGTCCTTGTAAATACTATATGTTCAGTGACTGCCCCAGGCGCTCACACAGGTGCCACAATAATGGAGAGGAACACTTTGGCCTGCCTGTATCAGCTCATTTGGGGAACCTGCTCCAACAGGTGATTCCACATAGTTCTCCAAGGACTTGGGCAGGTTCAATCCTACTGCAAAACCCTAAAATTACAAGCTGTCACACACAGACACGCACACTCTCCTTCTCAGGTGTTTAGTGAGAAAGGCTAATTAGAAAGTCATAGCATCACAGAATACCAGGTTGGAAGGGACCTCAAGGATCATCTGGTCCAATCTTTCTTGGCAAAAGCACAGTCTAGACAAGATGTCCCAGCACCCTGTCCACCTGAATCTTAAAAGTGTCCAATGTTGGGGAATCCACTGCTTCCCTGGGGAGATTATTCCAAAGGCTGATTGTTCTCATTGTGAAAAATTCTCCTCTTGTGTCCAATCAGAATCTCCCCAGGAGTAACTTGTACCCATTATCCCTCATATTTTCCATGTGACTCCTTGTAAAAAGGGAGTCTCCATCTTCTTTGTAGCCACCCTTTCAATACTGGAACATGGTGATAAGGTCTCCCCTAAGCCTTCTTTTCTCAAGGCTGAACAAACCCAGTTCTCTCAGCCTTTCCTCATATAGCCGGCTTCCTAGTCCTTTAATCATCTTTGTGGCCCTTCTCTGGACCATCTCCAGCCTCTCCACATCTTTTTTTTTTGTATAGCGGGGACAAAAACTGAACACAGTATTCCAGGTGCGGAACACCGTGGAATACAGTGGAACACAGCTACTTAGTGTGACAACAGGGCCCTCTATGGGAATAGTCATAGTTGGTAACAGGCCTTACAAAAGAAAGACAAACTTTCCAATGTTTGTTTCAGGAATCAAAGGTGGTGACATGACATTATTGTTTGGCTGCCGGCGGCCAGACATGGATCACATCTACAAAGAAGAAACTGAGGAAATGAAGAGGAAGGGAGTCCTCAAAGAAGTCTACACAGCTTACTCCAGACAACCTGGCCAAGCTAAAGTAAGGCTGGTTCCTTTGCTCTTTAAGGGTTGGTTCCTTCCAGAATGGTCCCTCAAGTTAAGATTTGGGCTCTGTTTGACAATGTTCTTTAAAAAATGTTAGCATTTTGCTTCAGTGTATGGTGAGCAAGTGACAAAAGGCCCCACTCCTTCAAAAGAAAGGAAAATCTCGCTGTACGCTTCAGTACAAGCAAGCTATGTAAATGTAAAACTCACTGCCATATAGAGAGGCACTTTAAGTGCAAACAGCCTTTGAAACTAGAAGCTGGAACATTTTCAGAAACCTTAAATTTTGCAGGATTTGATTAGCACATGAGTTAGAAATGAGTTGGCTCTGGCCATTTATCACCATTTCAGTGACAGTGACCCTGGGAATTAATTTTGCTTAGATGACATCTTGATTGGAGAAAACAACAGCACTTAAGCTATCCTCTTTATAGCTATCCTACTCTCCTGGCAAGTTAGGAGACTTTGGCAGTTGTAACTGGTTCTAAAAAAGAAGAGTCTTAGTCTGCTCTAGTGTAATCAGGAGACAGGTCTAGCCTCCAAATCTGGGGCTTGTAAAGACAGCACGAGGACATTTTTCTTCTCCATTGCTGTGGTGCAACACACAGCTAGAATAGATAGGGCATTTAGAACCTTACTACACAGCACTACATTGAATTTAGAAAAGCCAATAGCCAAAGTAGCATTTAAGAAACCTTGTCTAATGATCCTTTTTCTATTTCTAAGGTCTATGTTCAAGATATTATTCAAAGCAAGTTGGAGACCAAAGTGTGCAACCTCTTGAATAAGGAGGAAGGGCATATCTATGTCTGTGGAGACGTACGCATGGCCAAGGATGTTGCTCAGACTTTGAAAGGGATGCTTGCAAAAAACCTGAACCTCAATGAGCGGGAGGCAGAGGAGTATTTCTTCCAGCTAAAGGTATGCTATGATATGCAAGGCATTGTTTCCAGTCAGACAGTATTCCAGGATCATTTACAGAAGTCTTCAAAGTCACACTCAAGATCTTGCGGGCTGCCATGAGCTTCTTTTCAGCAGATTGCACAAGGGAAAAAGTTTTAAGTGATCAGCTTAGTCTACCCACCATCACTTAAAACAGTTTCTCTTTGGTTAGGGTGTAAGAGTGACATGTGATGTTCTTCTCTTACATCTACCATTTTCCCCAGTGTCTGGGTCCTGGACATTAGCTTTGCAGTGTGTCTGGAACATCAAGAATTTGAGACTTTATTGTACCAACGGGGGAAAGTGAGTTTAAGAAATTAGGGGACCCATCACTGAAAACACAGTGCCTGGGTCTGCTGGCTTTTTAGGACCCTTTTGTTACCAGAACTTGTCCTGGAGCACGTGTGTCTGGGATTCAGATAGGTTCCTTTTATTGACAGTACCAAAAGTCCACTATCACAGAACCAGTCATATGAATGCAAAAGACATTTTAGTTACTTAACTCTTACATAAGGAGGAGCTAGCAGTATTTAATTCATCTCTTGGGTTTCCTTTCTTTTTTTGCAGAGCCAAAAGCGATACCATGAAGATATATTTGGGGCTGTATTCCCACATGAAGTCAAAAGAGGTGTAAGAGCTTTGCAACCCACCAGTCCAAGAAATCAACTTACGTTTTAGACAATATTTGCACATTTGTTGTTGTTTTCAAAAAACAAAGGGTCGAATCCTCTTTCTTATACATGTTAAATCATATACATGTAGAAGATTGTAGGATTTGACTATTAAACCTCAGCCTTAATTAAGAAAAATATTCAGTTTAACTTTTGTTGCTATTTATTCTGAGACTTCTTTTAATAGATTTTCTTAATAGTGAAGATGCAAATTATTTTTTTAATACTGTCTATGCTAGTATAAATTTTTTGTAAATACAAGGAAAATTTAGAGTTTTTTACTATGTAAGCTAGAACTGAAATCTTTTTTTGAAATGTACTGTTTATCTTTGTGAATTTATTTATATCAGATTGTTTTACTGTGCATATTATCCTCACTTTAAAGCAAGTAAATGGATGGTTGTGTCACTTGGAAATGTATAGTCACACGCCTTGTTGAATCTGAAGCACTATTTGCAAATGAGATAATAATATAATGGTTCATGAGTGGAAATACCTGCTGCATACACTTCAAATGTATACATGAGGAGGTAGTAGTTTTGAATTCTGCTTTGTGTGATTCAGGTACTTGAACCTGAATTGTTGTTGTTTCAGAGCCTATGGCAGTAAGGTTCGAAAAATTCAAAAGCACTTTGGACATTTGAATTCTGTGCTGTGATTTACTTGATTTGTTTGTAATAAAAGATGTCTTTATATTGAGACCAACAAGTTGGTGTGGATTAAATGTACCTCTCTTTGCTATTGGCCTTCAGCCTAAAAAAGGGATAGGTAGGTTCTCAGGTTCCAGTGAAGTGGATTTGGGCTCCAACCAACACTCCCTCCATAAGGAAAGAGCCCGTCTCCAGGAGTTACACAGTCTGTCTAAGATTAGTTATGCATTTTTATTACTGCCAGGAAAGTGTGAATTTGCACCATAGGTTGTGAGATTGGCTTGCAAACTGCAGGAACATAAAGTAGCAAGGAGAGCCTTGCAGTTATGTCACAGCTTTTAGTTCTTTGTCTAAAATTACCAGGGGTATTTGATCATATTAAAAAGTTTAAGGTGAGATTTTCCTGTCATCCCTTGTCTCCAGGAGCTGGAATCTGATGAAGGAGGAGTTGAGGCTTAAAAGTCAACAGTGCCATGTACGTACAGTGTGTTTCACGTGTGCTTCAGGACAGCCTTAGACACAAGCTCAAAAATACAGTGTAGATGAAAGAATGTGGACAGTGATGGCAGAGAACAGGACATATCAGACAACAGCTACAAAGAGAGTAAAGGACAGAGGAGGTTCCTGGCAAGTATGGAGTCCTGATGGGCACCTAGTATATATATACTTGGTCAGTGTTATTTCATATTTTGATTGATGTTTTCTGATTTTAGATTCTTGGGGTGGGATGGAAATGGAACAACGTAATTGCACTTTCCATTAAGAAAGTTCTCCATAAGCCCAGGGCTCACTGAATCCTAGGCTTCACATGAGTCCAACAAAAGTAGGGAATAGAAGTAAGTTCCATACTTCAGAGGGCTAATATGCTCCATGCCGTTTTGGGAGGAGCACCCCTGCACCACCTTTTTTCCATGCACATGACTAAATAGGTGAATTTCCTTGCCACGATGCTTTCTTTGTATCTCAGGTGTCTTTTCAAAGTAATCACTTACTTTAAAGCATTACCATAATCCTTTATAAATGCTTGCTTGTGTACTAAAGGACCGTAGTTCACTTTCATCTGGAGGGTCAGCAACTCAGAGAAAAAAAAAAAAACCCTCATGCTGTTTATACCAAGTTGAGAGCAGGCTGAGGTGCCCTTAGGTAATGCCGTGTCCTGAAGATGTGAGAGACCATTGAAAACTGCCAGCTAGGGAAGCAAGAATATCTGTTCCTTCATGGGCCTCTGACAAGTCAGAGCAAGGGGCACAAGTGTTTGTGTATCAGCAAAAAAAGTTGCATGACTTTCCATTTATATATTGTAAGTTGATGAGGCAAGTTTTATTGGGGAACCTTTTCATCTTAATTCCACTGTTGCAAAAATTTCCCCCTAGCAGAGAGGTGAGAAGGCAGTTAAAGGAAGGGATTAAGAAAAGCAGTGATCTGTTTTAATTCTTTATTTAAACTGGTCCCAACTGTAAGTTAACTTCAATTGCAGCACTGATCTGAAGCTGTGTATAATTGCTTTTCCTACAGAAATAAATGGGGAAGATAAAGTGCAGATGTTAAGGTCAGTGGATAATTATTCTATTCCAAGATAAAAACTGGAACTTCATTTAAGAAACCAGATACAAAGTATACCTTTTAAAATCCTGAAGATGATCAAATAGCCTGTTCTGTGGTTGTTAGTGTTCACTACAGCCCCAGGTCAGTACAGGATTTAAGCATGTGCATTAGTTTAAGCACTTGAGTAATGCTGCTAGAGGCGGAGGAACTATTCTGGGCTAAAAGTTGCTGAGATGATTATGCACCTCGCTGATTTGGGACCTGACTGAGAATTACAGATTAACACTTTCTGAAGCAATTAGTGGCTTGTTTCATCAATACTTAAGCCCAACTTACATGGCTATAATGGTGTTCAGCATTCAAAACAGGCTGCATGCCAAGGCACTGAAATGCAGACTTTTTTCTTGGCCTGCTTCTCTAGCCATTTCTGGTTGTTGGTAAAATTCCCTTGTACTCTCAGATACACCGGTAAATCGGTCCAGCTAAACTGCAGGTTGGCATGGAGAGTTACCAGCCCCCATGCTGGCTGGGTATGTCACTGGGCTTGCAGTAGAGATAGACTGATTGCTGCCTTATGGCCCACAAATATGTAGGGCTTGGCCATATGAATGCGTTTCTGAAATTTGTTGAGCAATCTAACATTGATTGATCACAATAACAGTCTGTATATACTTTTAGCCTGTTTTTAAGTAACAGCTATCAACTTAAGCTCTTTCCTTGAGGAGAAAGAAAGGAACATGTGGGTAGGGTACACAAGTACGACGAGTTATTGCGTAGCTGGGAGGTGACAGAAGTTCAAGCCTTGCATGAGGGTAAACGCTCGGAAAACGTCCGTGTCTCCAGCGTTTCTGCCGTGCGGGCTGTGCCGGGTGCGGGAGGGGAGCGGGACTGGGCAGGTGTGACTGATCAGGCACTGCCAGGCCAGGCGATGAGGCACAGCTGAGCCCTGCGGGGCAGACACTGGCTGCGTGGTGGTGAGGTGCAAGGCTGACCAGCTCTGCGGCGAGGAAGGCAGAATGAGTTCAGGTAGATGGAAGGCTTTTTTTTTTTTTCTTCTTTTCATTGAAATGATATATTGTGTTATAGCTGTGCAAAGAGGTTCTCCTCTCTGAATGCGTATTCTGAAATACAGGGCCGTCTGGGTGGGTGGGAGACTTGCCTGCCCCAGTAACCTTGCTGGGAAGCCAGGCTTGGGCCAGGAGGAGAGGGCTTGAACTGCTGCAGCTGCCTTTTGTGGGCAAGAACAGGCTGAGCTCTGAGAGACGATGAAACTGTGAGGTGTTGTGTCCAGCTTTCCCAGACCTCGCTTCAGTCAGTTTGTTTGTAGCCTGATCTACGTGTTGTGGGTTGTTATTTGGTGCCTACTCTGAATGAACCGCCATTTCTGAGATGTTTCATGTGCACGGGGAGGAGTGTTGAATGACCAGTAAGGTCCAGCAGGGCTGGTAAAATGGTCCCCTCTGATTTTAAGGTTTAAAATGCAGTTGAGTGTTACACTGCAGGTGTCCGGAGCTAGAAACGATCTCTGCTTGTGCTTGAATTTGTCTCCATTGAGATGTGATACTGGTCGCTTCAGAAAAAAAGGGGGTAGGAAGCTTTTGTTGTCTTTGAGAGAAAAAAAAATTCTTGGACTATTCATCAAAGAAAGAGAAATATTGTGAAAAGGCTATTAAAAATCTAAGAATATGATCTGAACAGGAGTACGCCCCATTGTATAAATCAAAGGTTAACAAGTGTTTTTAGGCTTTCAGCATGAGACAGGTATTTAAGTTTTTTTTTCTAACAAAACGTGCTTTGACAGAATTCCTAGATGGCTGCTAATGTTAAGTGATGTCTTACCGTGATATATAATGGCTTGTCAAGCTGTGCGTGGGATCTTGTCTCTAAACCAGAGCCTGGGTCAGAGTAACATCTCCTCCGATCTCGAGCATATCAACCTGCTGCAGACTAGGAACCCCAGAGGTGCAATCAAACCGGTGGCGTCCCTTCGTGGCCACCTTGAAGCACCGGGCATCACAGTAGATGCAAATCTATAAACGGGGAGAGAGCAGTGGGAGTGCTGCAGCAAAACTTCTGTGTCAGAGGAATGAAGATTTAACAGGGGAAGCAAGAGGCAGGCAGTAAACGCAAATCTTCCTGTTTGTTGAGTCTCTGTGAAGTTGCTCTTGCAAATCTGTTAGTCGTTAAGCTAGGGCTAACACGTTGAACAGGCTGGATCGTGTTCAGGGACTGCAGCTTTTGCATGTAGCTCTCACTGTTTTGCTGTGTAGCAGCGGAGAAAAAAGTTTGATCTGAGCCTTAACTGAGCCTTTGCTTTCCAGCTCTGTAAGGTAAGTGATCCGGTGCCGCTCATGTCATCTAGCGGGTCTTAAGGAAGACTTGGTGGGTTGTGACCCGCAGTGGTTAGTGTGGCAGTTGCCACTTGTTACTAGAGTCGTTACGAACCTTTGGTTGCTTTGCTGACCCTGCCTCCAGCAGGACTGGATAGGAAGGGACAGCAAAGCATTAATGCTTGTCAGGTGTTGGAGATTTTTGCGCGATCTCAGAAAATGCCTGGCTGTTGCCTGAAGCACGATGAGTTCCAGTCTTTGTCCTGGTTAACAACGTACCTGCAGATACCATCTGCTCTCCTGGTTGTGAACTTGAAAAACGGTGGATGGGGTCTCAATGGTTTAGCTCTTGGGCTCTTCAGGCTGTTCCGTCACAGCTGCCTCAAACCCGAGGGCTGAGCTCTGGGCCTGTCTGAAACTGAACGTCACTTTAGAAAGCCTCAAAAGAGGGCCCCAGCGTAGCTCTCTGCTGAGGGGTCTTGGTGACTGTACAGACTTTGCCAGGGTCAGCTGGTGCAAAAAGCGACAATGTAAAATGACTTTGCTTATTGTGAAGTCCTGCCCTGGGAGAGTGGCATGTTGCTTGAGGGACTGAGGTCTTCCTTCCCCCACGAGTGCTTCAGCAAGGTGTTGGGGACTGTGGGTTTTTGCCCAAACCCTGGGTTTACATGGAGTGCAATCTCTTCTCCTGCCTTCAGAGTGACGAGGAGTCTAAACCCCCAGAGACACAAAATCCTCATATCAAAGCAAGTAAGACCAACACTTGCTGTAAGTCCTCGATGGGAATAAAGGTGGTGTGGGGGCATCATGCAGTTATTTTGGTAGGAATTAGAACTTTTTTCTGACAGAAGCTGGCAGGGCATCCTAGTGATTACCAGGGTGCTGCCATGTGCTGCCTGTCTCTGCAGATCAATTTGAGCCACCCCGCATGTAGCGACAGTATTGAAGTGCCTCTTGATCCAAGACAAGTGCACTTGCACAGGGAGCCGCTTGTCTATAGGCAGGCGCTGCCCGTGTTCCCCCGTTTGCTGGCTGCCTTCGTGCCACATTAGCTGCTGCTATTCAAGGAGAGAGGTGCCTTGCTTTGCTGGTGCTTCAGACAACCAGGTTGCAATTGCTCGGATGTAACTGTGGCCAGGCAAATATCAAACTGTTGTAGTTCACAGCTGGTGGAATAGAACCTTTATGCTTGACAATTTTTTTTGGTTTTGTTTTGTTTTGTTTTAAATTAAAACACCCTTGCCCTTTGAGATTAATTGAGAATTAAATTCATTATTTCTTATTCTTTATGAAAAACAACAAAGCTCAACTTACCTTAAGCTTTTTATTGTTTGCATATGAAAGATCTAGATAAGATGGATGAAATGTAAAATTGCGCTTCTATAATGCCTTGGCCTTTTCCCTGCGGGACAGTACAATGCTGCCATTATTTTCAGCATAAAGCTGTTTGGCAGCAGCGTAACGTTCCCGGGATTAATTAACACACTCCAACGTCACTTCCACTGAGGAGAGCAAAGCAGCCTGTGTCTCGCCGGCAGAGCTTTGCCCCGGCTCTGCAGGTGGAAAGGTTGTGGCAGGAGCTGGGAAGCTCTGGGTGCCGCCGGCGGCTCTGGCCAGTGGCCGGGCAGGTGCCCAGTTCCCCGTAGTCGTGCGGGGCTGGAGGTGCCCAGTTCCCCGTAGTCGTGCGGGGCTGGAGGTGCCCAGTTCCCCGTAGTCGTGCGGGGCCAGAGGTGCCCAGTTCCCCGTAGTCGTGCGGGGCCAGAGGTGCCCAGTTCCCCGTAGTCGTGCGGGGCCGGAGTTGCGCGTGCGCCGGGGGCTCTTGCAGAGCCCGTGGGTGACCGAACCCGCCGGCGTTCACTGGGGCGTGCTGGTGGCGGAGGGGAGACGGCGGGGCGTGCTGGTGGCGGAGGGGAGACGGCGGAGCTCCTGCCTCCTTGGGGAGTCGGTGGAAGGGATGACCGTGGGACAGGAGGACGCCAGGTCGGGTTTACCTGCAGGGAGGGCTAATCCGTGCGAACCGGCCAGGCAGCAGGCGCTGGTGGGGTGCGGAGCAAGGAGGGGAAAAGGCAAGCGGGGTCTGAGGAATGGCCTGGAGTGGCATGTGGGTGGGAGGCAGCTTCTCAACATAGTTTAGCGCTTCAAGAAAACTAAATGACGGCGTTCTTAAACCACGAAATAACGTGACTCATTCATACCCAGGAGGGAAAACTTTGGTGATTGCAAACGGACTCAACATCTCTTAAACTGGCGTCGTACATAGGGGCAGGGGGGAGAGAGCTGCAATTAACGGCAGTAGCCACGAGGAGGCAATCAAATCCCAGGGAAGGATTTGTGCGGGAGGCTGCAGGAGCTTCCGAGAAAGCCCACGCCTGCCCTCTCGCCGTTTTCTTTTTGACGGGATTTGTTGTAAGAAGCCGAGTTACAGCAAAAAGGCAGTGAACAGCCTGGTGCTTCAGCCTGTTATACAAGCTGAAGAAACAGTTTGTCAGCTGTACTGTAACTGAAGGCCTCTTAAATTTGACTTGTGAGAGGAAACAAAATGAACCATGCTTGCCAAAAAGACACACACTTGTAATCTCATTTGTGGAAGGATGTCAGTGATTGACAGCTAATATAATGGGAAGAAAGCTCAAAGGCCGTAAATTAACAAGTCAGTCTAGTGAAAGCAAGCTGTAAGACACAGCAAGGGCTATAGACCAAGCTGTAATACTGATTTTTCTTTTTTTCCTAATCTTACTTTTTCTTACATGAGCTAAACCTGAGACTTTTGTCACCCTTTGCTTCAGCACCTTATTCCAAGAGTTTCTCTGTTGCAATAGGATTTCTAGAAACAGGACCACTGTCTGTCACGATGGCTGCTTATTCTTGCCCAACTCAGAGAAGGGTTTTTCACGTGCGCTTGCCTCCCTGTCGTCCCCGCCCTGGGCCAGGTCCGCCGAGCTCGGCAGGGCAGGATGGCTTCGGCACAGCTTCTGCGGCACGATGCCCCCCAGCCATGGCAGCGCCCGGGGGTCTGTGCTCTCCTGCGGGTTCCCGTGTGTGCCACGGAGGGGGCCGCGCACCGGGGCTGCCCTTGCCCATCGCGAGGGTCCCACTCTGGTCGCTGACTCCCCCAAGGGTGACCCGTCCCATTTGTATCGCCCCGTGTCTGTCAGGCTCTTGAGAGTGGCAAAGGAAATGGGGAAATGATGGGAAATTCCCCTTCTGCTGCTTCGCTCAAGACAAGCGAAGGGCAGGGAGGCGAGGGCGAACAACCGCAGTAAAAGTGACGATGGAGCTGGTGACCTCCCCGTGCATCAGCTGACACGTCACTGCAGGACGGTCCTCTCTGTCCGTCCACTTCTCTTTCTTCCTACACACCTCCCACATTTTCTGGTCTTTTAAATGTATTGCCTTGAATTCCTAACTTTAAACCACAGAGAGTGTCTCCCACTACTTAGAGAAAGTTCGGCTGGGAGGCAGCCCGTCATTTCCTCGAGGGTGAACACTTGACGGTGAGAGCAAGCGAAAAGGCACCGAGCACGGCTTTTGGCTTTCTCTCTTGCTTGTGACCTTCCTAGGACCCGACACCAGCCGAAAGCCTAGTCCTCCGCGCTGGGGTTTCGCAGCCTCCCCGCTGCGTGATGTGTAACGCTTCAGTGTCCTGCGAATCCTCCAGCAGTGGGTGTTCTACGCAGTGCGATGTGTTAGTGGGTCACTGTGGAAATCTGCTCGTGTTTTGGTTCGGCTACAAGTAGATGGAGGGGGAAAAGGTCAAACCACAATTCTGTAACACTTGCTTTATCCAGAGCAAAGATTTATTCACCGAAAAGATTCCTACATATCCAGAATTTCATTAGCATGGAGTGCACTCTTTTTTTTTCTTTTTTTTGCTGGTTGCATAAACTAATACAGAAACTGTTGTTAATACTAACAATTTTTAATTAATTTAATAGCAATTCTGGAAGACACTCAGTTGATAGAAAATATAAAAAAAAATTTTTTACTGTACAAAGTTTACATCACATTTGAAAAGAAAACGTGTCCATTTTCACCATATTACAGACTCCATTTACATTCACTACTGACGTGTGGCTTTTGTAGCAGCATTGTACAGCCAGCTTCACATTTACAACTCTTAAATTGGTACAGGCTTACCGTGCTTCACGCCCTTACACCAGCACACAAGGAGACAGTACGTGTGACCACAAAACAATGCAACCTAACGACTGTCGCTTGGTTTGCAACATGTTGAGGGACAAGAGAGCTCCACTCTCTTCACAGCTGTACAACCCCACCGGTTTCGGTCGATTGCCATGCGTCTTACACCAGCTGATTAAAACAAAAATCATCCCAGAGACAGTGACCAAGTCTCTCCTCTCGGATATACTGGGTCCAGGAGGCTGGGTTTTGCTTTCAAGAGCAATTTATGGGTGTTAAACACAAAACCAAGGTCAGGTTGAATTATAATCCCAAAACTCATGATTAAAGGCAGGTTTTGAAACCCAGGACTGGAGCAGTAGGGCAGTATTCCCAGCGGGGCACCACTGGGCAGTGCTCAGCAGGGGATCAGTCTCCCGTTAGCGTTCAGCACGCTTTAAAGTGCGCACGAAAGGACGTTGGGTTCTAGGCAAGTGGCCCTGCTGAAACAGGCGAGGAAGGCCTGCCTAAAAGCAAGGGGCAATGCAGCTCTGTGTCTGGAAAGTCTTCGCAGACAGTGTTTGAATTGCACCTGAGGGCAGTTGTAGGAAGGACAAATGGTTGATAAGTTTTCTTGTTGTTTTTTTTTTTAATTTTTTTGTTTTAATCTGGCTGGTCATCCGGTGCTGGCTGTCCTCCTAGCCAGTCATCTTATTAGAAAAAAAATTGAGAATATATTGCTTTCCCAGCGTAGTTCTTGCACATTTGCACAGCAGCATTACTGCTGATGAACAGGCAAGGAGCCCCTGTCTGTTTTCAAGTTGGGCCACTGGTTCCCACACTGAGAAGTTCTGCGTGTCCCAGCTTTTGGGACCTGTTTTATGCACACAGATGGCAGAAATAAATAGTGAGGAGCACACCAAGGCTGCTGCCACCCTCAGATGCAGAGTTAGCTGAAGCGCTGTTCAGCACTGCAGGCTACAGAGCAACAATTTGCATCCAGCAGCAGCTTCGGCTCTTCTCTAAGGCAAGATGCACAGTGAAGCCTACGGAGGGTTTCGGCCGATGCGTTTGTAATGTTACCGGTGCAAAGCAGCACATTTCTCCACGCTTTAGGTTTGTGTTGTGCTGTAGTTATTTAAGCAGTACTTGCTGGGAAAACAACTTCTGCTTAAAACTGCTGACACAAAATTATTGTGAGAGAACAAACAGTAGCAAGTCTTGAAGAGAAGCAAGTGGTGTAGGTTAAATACATGGTATAGTTGGAGGGGATTTATTTGCTTTATAAAGGTGGGGGAGAGGAAGGAGGTCAAGAGAGTACCACGATGCCACGCTTGGCTACCACCAAACCAATTTTTTCTTTTATATCTGCGACACATTTTAAAAGTCACTCTATCAAAAATATTTGTAAGAGAATATAACTGACTTGCACATAGTAGGAGTGAAGCTCTCTGCTCAACAGAACTCAGGAATTTTCTTTGCCATGTAATTTTCTACAGAAGTCAGCCACCTGTAAGTAGCCAAACTGAGTGCCTGTCCCTTTGCCTGCCTTACAGAGGAATTCAGAGCTCCACTCTGTGATCCTCATGTCAAGCCCTTGTGATGACAGTGAAAGGAATAGAGTGGGGTGTGTAATGTACTAGTACCGTTGGAGAAATGAAATTTGGCTTCCAGGGAGCCCTTATGAACCATCTCAACAAAACGAAGCACTATAAGGCCAGAAAGGATCTGAAGGTGTATTGTGTAATGAGGGTTCTCCTACTTCCCTGGCTGGCAGAAGGCAGAGGAATATGAAAGGGAAGCACGAAGGAGCCTTTGCTAATGCTGCCTGCAGTTCACTTGCAGTGGGATAATGCATCTGTCACCTTAAATGCGGTAATCAGATGTATTCTTTATAACCTGCACGTTACACATTGGAGAGGGGGTGTGGGGGGTGGTTGTTGTCTTAAAATTCACCTTTGAAACAAGTCTGAGCTGTTGGGTTGAGTCAGGTCCTCTAGACCAAGATATAACTTTCCTGGTTGCAAGATTTCTGTCACTCTTAGTTTTCCCCCAAACAACTGCTTTAGTCCTAAATTTTTTAAAACAAACAGCTTGCTTACAAACTTAAATGCGACTGGCTATAGGAGCCAGCAACACTGGGGGGGGGGGGGGGGGGGCAGGAGGAATGACTTTGAATCTCTTCTTAACAAGCTCAGTGCATCAAGACCTTATTTCATGCATCGTTTAGGGATGGCTTTTTCCCTTGCCTTGCCTCTCCCTGCAGCTCTGGAAAATGTCTTTTCTTCTACAAATGAAATGGTGATTGGGGCAGTAAGAGTCAAGTCTGGTCAGTCACTGTTGTATTTCTAGAAATGCTGCTAGTTTAGGGGCTAGAACGTGTTGTGCTCAAAACTTCAAAAGAAGAACTTGGCCCCTGTGTGCGGAGCTAGAACAAGTCATGTTTGGGTTTTGGTTTTTTTTTCTTCAAAGGCCAGCAAGTCTTAAGCTTCCTACAGGACTGTAGGAGAACAAGCAGCTTTTATTGGGAGTTCTGTGTAGAAGAGCGCTTGAGTCTGAGACACAGCTTACAGGATTAGAAACTCTCCTATCAGAAGTAGATTTGTACTAGTGTAACTTAAGTCAAGGTAACCCAGAGCTTGGACCAACCCTGCTGAAGCAAACCTCAGAGCTCAGTGATTGGTTTGGGCAAATCACAGTGCAATAGATTTTTACCTTAATGAAAGAAAAATGCAATCTCAAACTCCAACCCCTTGTACTAGGTGCATTGCCATTCTGAAACAAGCCAGTTCCATTTCTCTTGGGGAAAACGAATGCTTTGAAGGCAGAAGATAGCTCCTATTTACCATAGACACAAGAAGGAACTAGAAATAGTTCTTTTTTCAGTGCTATTTGAGAATGGCTGTAGTTAAACTTCATTCACTGTTTATTATGTTTAAAAAAATATAGTTCACACAAAAGTATCATGTAAACATTCTTTAAATAACTGCTGGTGCTCAGGCAGAATTCAGACTTTATGAACAACACAGGACTGTGAACTGATGGTCGTGCGGCTTTCAGCTGTGGCTGCACCAGTTTCATAGCTTGGTAGATTCAGTGAAGATTTCTGATGCTTTGTGTAAGTAGGCAGACAACATTATCACAAGACAATTACACACCATGCTATATCTTTTGATTACTTGGTTCCAGGATTCCCAAGCCAAATCTTTCAAAACGCAGGACAACTTTGCTACTGTTAATGCTGAAAAGAGTGGGGAGGGAGAGGAGAAGGGAGGGGAAAGAGTTATTTATTTTTAATTTTTCTTACAAAGCCACAGTCCTATAAAAGGAACTAAAATGGGTTAGATCCTGATCTCATACAACTTCAGATCACCCAGAAAAGAAGCTTAAGTAATTAAGCAGTAAACACGTGAACTTATTCATGCTAACCTCATCAGTGGAAACGTACAGCACAAATCTGATTTGCCTCAAATTGGAGAAACAGGAGGTTTTCATAAGTACCTAAGGTGGGTAGAAGCCCAACACTTGTTTTCAATGGGCACTTAGTTCCTTGAAGTAGAAGGGAAGGAAAAAATTACTTACAGAATTTTCTTTTTAAGAGAAAGGGGTGTTTTGACAAGGTACATCAATCGATTAAAAAAACTCCAACAGAACAAACTCGAACCCGTTTGCTCCTCTTTATAGACTGTAGCAAGTGCATAAAGATGTCTTTTTCCTTCACTCTTAAAGTGTTAGCATAGCTAGAAATATTTTCACTTCAAAATGCCTTCCTACACACACACACACACACACACACACACTCAGGTGACAGCAAAGCAGAGAGCCTGAATAAGTGAGCTCTTGCAGCAGGCTTTCTGAGAGAATGAGTAGGTGGGTGTATTTGTCCTCACTGAAGACAGTAGAAGCCTCCCTGGTTCTTGGTGCATATTCTCCTCTGTCCCTATCTTCTCCTCTCCGAAGCAAGGTATTTTTTCAAAATCATGAATCAGTAAAGAATGAAAAAAGACCTTTTCTAAAAAAAAAGGCACATATTTGCTGTGTTACCTACAAATCTGCAAAGCCCCTAACGTTAAGTCAGACATTTTGCTGAACAGGGGATGTAAACAGAAGCAAATCATAAAATTCAAAGCACTAGATTTGCAAGGGGAGGAGGAACTGAAGGGTGCTCTTGCTTTCCTCCTCTTTTACATTGCATTGTGGCTGATCCCAGCTGACCCACATGGGCCAGTTCTGGACACCACTTGTGGCCTGGTCCCTGGTAGGCTAAGGGACTGCGATCTGCTCCCAGCAGAGCAAGGACCATCCTTCTTTCCACTCAAGAACTGTACCAGCTTCATCCAGCCCCTGACAGAATTGACCCTGGCTTCAATGCTGGCTCTGGTCCCAAGGGAGAACCAGCACAATCTGGCCCTTAACTCTTGTTGGTTTGCAGTGCAAGTGGAGTGTTCAGTCAGTCATCCGATGTGCCTGTGAAAACGTACTTGTTACCTTCAGTCACAAAGCCACAGGCCAGCACTAAGGATCACAGGCATAATCTCAGACTGCAGCTAGGAGACTGCACCCCTCTGCCTCGCGGGACTTGCAGAACATGCACAAGTCACACCACTTTCAGGAAAACCCCCAACCTGCTGGGCAGGACACACAGCACTTGCTGTTGCTTGCACCTGGTTACTTAGAGAGCAGATCACTAGACCCTTTCCAGGAGGAAGTTACAGCCTGCTGAAATGCTTCAGAAGTGAAAGATGGCCACGTTGTTAGACAGTAACTTCTTGCAGACAGGAGTTGTTATTCAAGCTAACAGCCCACACCAAGCGGAAAAAGGCAGAAAAGGAGAATTCGGATAAAGTGTTGATTATGTCCATGGGTTAATTTCGTGGTTTGTTTTTGCTTTTTTAAATGGAAGGTGATTGTCCAAGTTGCCGGTTAGGATACAACACATGGAAGCATGCAAGGTGGAGCCCATTATTGCACCAGTAGCTACAACCTACAAAGAAATACGGGAGGGAAGGGAAAAAGACACCATGAGAGTTAGTTTTCAGTTATTTAAAGCAAGCCCTTGAGAACTACATATTATAAAGCTTACACCAGAATAAAGCACAAGGTTAGTGCAAAGTTTCTCAAAGGATTTGTCAGAGGGGATGTGAACATGTCTTTAGAGGGCTTTGAATCTGAGTAGGTCTCTGGCTGGCATGGCTACAGGGAGCCTCCCAGGTGTGACTTAAGTATAATGTAGTTTGCAGGGGATGAACAACTGAGCTGCCTGCACTTTCCTTTCAATGAGCGCTAATTCAGCTGTCAATGCTGATAATTAATAGTGACACTTAAAGTACCTCTCCCCTATTAAATGCTTTGAGCAGAGAAAAAGTAGTAATGTATGCAAATCAACATGAACCACTTGTGAGGGTGGAGGGGGGGGTTGTGTTGGTCCGTCTACCCAGGCAAAAATAATTAGGGTAGCTACTACATAAGACATGGTTCTGCAGTTCCACAAGCTGTTCAAGAATAACTCCCTATGGAAACACTAATCCAAAATAATCACTTGGCAAATTGCTCTGGAATTGAGCATTCTCACGAACTGACTGCCCAAATGGGAAGCATTACTTCAAGTTCATTTCCAATGTGATGTTAGAGGACAATGCGAAAGTGTGATTGTCTGCATGGGAATGTGTAGACAGCCTAGGGTCTCAGTCTGCTCTGTGTGTCTGGTTAGGTAGGTGAAGAGATGTCAAATCAGTCATCAGAGTTAATGATCCAACACAAGTAGATCTTACTGTATAGAGAAATGAGGGCGTGAAAGTGTTGACACACAGAACCATAGTGTTGGAGTACAGTGTGTTTCTGTAGAAAGGAAAAAATATTACCAAAGGACACTGCTGTATCATGCAAATCTCCTGGCAAAAGAATTGCTGTCTTCATAACATAACACAACTTAAATACAATGATCTTCCTTTGAGGCAAGCGAGGATTACTTTAAAAAAAATAGGAGGAAATGTAACAAGTGAAGCTGGATGACTTGAAGGAACGGATAATTGAAAAGCACGTACTCAAGGTAGCTGGGTATAGATCTGGCCAACACAAGCTGTGCCTGGAAATTGGGTTTGGTATGCTTTAGGCCAGAAGAGGAAAAAAAATTGTTTCTCTTAAATTATGACTGAAGGACAGGTAAGAAGCAGTAATCACATGCAGGTCCATTTTTTAGCTCAGATTCTGTTGGTTTCTCTTTAAATTTTTATTTTAAAAAATCTAGACAATTGAAATCACAAGGACTGAAGTGTAGCCATGACAGCTCTGCTGGAGTAGTGAGCGTTCGGGGTGCAGAAAGACACCTTGCCTCCCAACCGTGCCACAGCACACAAAGGCAGTCACTGATGATGCAAAGAACAACTGCCAAATGTAAGGCTATCTCAACCCTTTGTTGTACTTTTTTAAAACGAGTGCTGTGATACACATATATACCTGTCTAGTGCGAGGAAAAAATACCAGACAGTTCTACTTATCAATGAGTGGCTAGTAAGCGTTCAATCATTGATGATAATAGTGTCCTTTCGTATAAAGATGAGGCCACAGTCTTGGAGAAGCATTCCGCACTTTAAAGTCGTTAGAGATCATAATGCATCAGGGATCCAGTACAAACGTTAGGGAAATTGCACAAGAGACAAATGGCAAAATTTTCAACCAAAACCCCAAACAAACCACACCCACCAAAGCACAAAATGCCATGACAGTCACCATATAAGCAAACAGAAGTGTTTGGTTAGTTATGATAAGGTATTGCAGGAAGATCGTGAATGGTTATGGGAAAGAAAAGGGTAGATTAAACATCAAAAAAAGGAGAAAAGAGAAAATAAATATTAGCGGTTCAGTAGATGAAAAGAAACACCAAGCGAAGTAAATGGGCACTGGTCACAAACGTGTCTGATCTCCTGCAGACTTTACAAACACTGAGGTCACCAAAACGTAACCTTGTGCCTAACAGAAACTCTAAGCATGTTCCTGAAACCAGACCGGCTGTCTTTCACTGGGGCTTGCAGGCCCAGCCTGTTCACTGAAGTCCATTGGAACTACTCAGGCTAACAGCAGTCAGCAGTGGAAATTAGACAACTGACATAAAACTGGTCTGGGGTGGGGGTTTCAGTCTCTTGGCTCCAGAAACTTTATCTGCTTTGCTTCCACTTGCTTTTGGTAGAAGTGGAACTGGGAACCATCCTTCTCAGAGTGACAGGTTATTCGTGAGAAGGGAAGCTGAAAGTTTTAGGCCTTGTGGATTTATGCTCATCCAGTCTGAACTGGAATGAGTTTTATATTCTGGTCTGGTCTGTCATAACAGATGTCATGGGATGTACAATCAGGTGTTTTGAGGGACCTCTTCCAGTTTTGACAGTGTACTGATGCTTGATTGTATGAGACCTTTCTTTCCCAATTGCAACACAGAAACTGACTTTGAATGTATCACGATCTGGCAAGGACTTATGCTGACTTCACGTGACTTCTTTCCTTGGTCCAGATCTTGACATAATTCCAACTTAAGAGATTCAGTCCAAACATTGCCACTCATTCCTAGCTGTCAGTTTACTGCATCTTCAGGATTTCTAAATCACTTGACACATGCTTACTACCTACTTTGGTTTTTCCCCAGAAATCAACTGTTCTGAGTCAGGACTAATGCTGCATTTCTTTATCTGCCTGTGCAAATTGGGCGCTTTTCTGTAAAGAGGAGGGGGTTGGATTTTTTCCCCCACATGCTCCTTGAGGAAGGCTACAAACTTAGGATAATTCCAAAATTTGACAGTTCAGTTTCAAAGGGAAATGGTGGCACATTCTTTGGTCCTTCCCTTCCTCAGTCACTACCAGCCATTATTCTAACCACTTTGGGGTCAGTGTGGGCCCTTTCCAATACTGTTGATAGATACTCTCTGAAACCAAACATAAAGCTAGGTAAGTAATCTGCTGAAGGAGGGATGTGAATGTGTTAGAGTAGGAAATTAACTGTCTGAAGCATGTAAGCTTAATTACATAATTTCCTAGTAACTAGAAAAGCAGAACAGCACACTGATACTCTCCCATCAGAGGTTTGACAGCCCCCAGGAAGGCAAAAAAAAGCACAGAAATGATCAGTTAGCAAATTCTGAGTGGCATAAATATTCTTAACAGCAGCAAATACTCACTCAGCAGACTTCCAGAAATGCCCTGGGTGGGAGAGCCGACGATTCAATTTTGGCAGTTTTTCAAGCATATCCATGAGGACAGTGAAGCTAGGTCTCTCACTGAGATCAAATGACCAGCACGCTGAGAGAATTTCCTGCAAATGATATTTGTGGCTCATTATCTCCACTTAGTTCACAGGTCAACTGTGCAGACCAAGCAACAGATTGAGCGCTGTGATTTGTGCGAGCCCAACCAGAGATACTGATTATGAGAATGTCCAAGACCTCTATTAAACAAACAGTATCCTGTGTACCAGTGGATGTCCACTTCTGTATGACAGTTACAGGCAGAGGCTCAGTATCTAACCTGGTGTCCCATTCCAATCTGTTCTCAATCCTGCCCTTTATCTTTAGAGTTATAATACAAGTGAAATAAATTTCGTCTTTAAGCAGCTTCCTCTTTTCCTGATAAATAGCTATATGGAAGGATTCCTGCAACTGAGGTACTTACGTTGACTTCTTTCCCCAAACTAACAGTTGCAAGGACTTGTTTCACTCCTTCACCGCTTCCGATCTGCCAGATGAGCGCCTCTGCAGGCTGGTTCTTGAAAGGCCATTCTCTTGCTTGGAGCTCATACCACACAGTCCTGCAACATCAACAGACAGATCAAGACTTTGCCTGCTCTTAAGAGAAAGATACAAAAGCCTGACACTGTTCCAATTTCTTCAGATAAGCTCTGGAAGGTGTATAAGCCTGTGTAGCAAATCCCTCCAACCACACACCCCTCCCGCCCATGACTTTTGTAGTAGGTGAGAAAAATGCATCCTAGCTAGAATCCTGAGTCTGTGAGAAGAGGACCACTGACTCACAAGGCTCAGGTCTATAACAAATCTCATTTAGTAAGCTCCCATTGTACTTTTAGATGTTCCTTTCTTACCCAAAGGCATAGATATCTGCAGCTTTGGAGAAAGGCAACTTGTCTTCGTCTTTCCCAGGGGCCATCTCACGAACAATTTCAGGGGCCAGGTAGCATAACCAGTCATGAGGCAGCTTCAATTCATTCTCCCTCCTGAGTTCAAAAGAAAGAAGTGGTACTGAAACACTACTGCTTCAGCCAAGAAGCAGCGTATGGACCATATCTGTGCTTTACCTAATGCCTTGACTTTATTTACTCAAATGTTTTCACTGACATTTCCTTTCTAATTTTCTTGCCATATTAAAAAATATGCATGTGTTAGCCTGACTCTCCAGCTTATTCTTGGAGCTTAAAGTTTTCTTTGTTCTGTGTTCTGAGCCTTACTCCCTACATAACTTCCTAGCTCTGTGCTACTGGAACTGTAGAAAGAACTCTGTTAAAAAAAAAAACAAAGAAAATGCATATTCCAAAAATGTGTGTACGTACTAAAGCAATCAACGCTCCGTACTTGTACTGTGTAATGCATCAAAATGTTTCCCTATTTGATCACTATTTATTATTCTAGAATTGGACCAAACGTTGAAACCTCCACTTACCTTCCTTCCTGAACCACACCCGAAATTCCAAATAATCCGAAGTCAGTGATCACAACTTTCCCATTGTCATAGAAAACATTCTTGGATTTCAGATCCTTATGTACAATCCCCTTTGCGTGAAGATACCCCATGCCCTGGGAAATATATGCAGAGATGTAAACTTTTTTTTATGATTTACAAGCCTCTAACCCTGAACATGCTTTGCTTTCTAATACATATTTACTCTTATCACTCCAGCATAAATAATGAATTGTATGTGGGGACACACCAGCTGTCTGACTTATGCAGGAAGGGTGCAAGGGAAGTCTGCAAGAGAGCAGATCTTAGTTTAGTGGCCAACCTCTGAATTGCTTTTCATCCTCTGCATAGTAAGGCTACTGGATGGGTACTCTTAGTTAAAGCATTAAGTGGCTGTGGACTTCACAATTCTGAAGTCTGTATGTGTAAGAAAATGAATAACTGACACAAGTTTGCTCACTAAATTCACAGGATATTTCTGCCAGAAAAGAAAACAGCAGCTTTAGAAATGCTTCTTCAGTTGAGAAATACTGAAAGCAAGCACAGAAAACACCGTGCAAATCTGGGAGAAAATGCCATCTACTTCAGAATGCATTACCTCAGCTGCAGTTACTAATAAAGAGACTGGGAAGGAAACCTGTCCTGCATACCTCTCTTCATTATTCCCTTTATCTAAATTCTCCCTCCCTAGTGCCTCACTGGCAAGCAAAAGCTCTATTTCTCTCCTTACAGGCCCTTAGCTTACTGCCCACTAAAACAGCACTTTTTTCAGCCAACTTTGAGTATCTCCTGCTGCAACACCCTGTCGGGCTATTGAGACTTACAGAACCTCTCCAGCTGTGCAGACTCTAAGCTCTTGCTGAGGCACTGCCCAGAAAGTGGATGTCACCGTTAGCATAACATACCCTTACCTTAATGATCTCCTGTGCTATCTGCCTGGTTTTGTTAATATCCAGGGATATCTTGGGGTCCCTTACAAATGAGTGAAGCGTCCTTCCTTTGCAGAAGCTACAGGAAAGAGGAACAACAATCATTAAAAAGGTCTTTAAAATATTGGAGGGAAATAAGAATGTAATACTGGATATTCAATTGGTTTTCTTATGTTGACAGAATCCCAGCCCTCTTCCACTGCTGAGAAATGCCATTTCAGAGAACTTTAAGGACCCGACTGATTTACATCTGTGTGGGTGTACACATGTACAGGAAACCTATTGTTAAAGCATGCTCAAGCATATGCAACAAATGCTTATGTATTTCTTCAGAGACCCAGTTGTTGTTATACTGCTCTGACATTTGAAGTCCAGATTTTAAAACCTGAGCACTAGCTTCTGCTGCTGGTGCTACTGGTCACTTAAGCAGGAAACTTCTTTTGGAACTGGCAATTAGAAATGGCTGAGTGCCTCTTTGCCAGACGATGAGAATGGCATGCCCTTGGCCGTACTTAAATTCAGCCTGCATATGAACATCCCCAAACCCTGTTATTTAGGGGCTAAACAATCCTCATCTCAACTAAGCACTGAAAATGAAAGAGAGGTGAAAAATAATAAAATTTTTGCCTAATCAGCAAGTATGTCTAAGAGGGACAGAAAGGGAGAGAGAACTGTTGCATTATCAGCCTCACACATTGGTTTATTGTTGCTTTGCTGAATTGGAACCATCTGGAAGTAGATGGCAGAGAACAGCCTGTTCCAGATATTTTTTTTCTCCTGCTTTTTGAATTTTATTATTTAAGAGTTCAAAAATAAAAAGAAAATTTCCAAAAAATATCGTATGTTCCCTAAAAGGAGACAACCCTAGTATCCAAGACTGAACACCACAGACTGCATTCATGTCTGCCACCTCCTGACTGCAGTAAAAGGTTTATTTTTATATATAAAGAGTAAATATTATCTATCTATATAATACATATATATTAAAAATAACACTAAGATGCTATATCCTTACCTGGTAATGATTGCTAAATGAGGAGGGTTCATGCATGCTCCCATGAAGAGTACTACGTTCTCATGCCGGGTCTGTCTATAGTTCATCACCTCCTTTTTAAAGAGCTTGAGATGATCCTGATTGTTCCCGTCTATCTCCAACAGCCTGATGGCCACTTCCCCATGCCATTTTCCCTTGTAAACCTTCCCCCATCGTCCTTGGCCAATAGGATCCCCCAGTTCAATCTGTTCAAAGGGAATGTCCCATTCCTGCAGGTAGACGCTGGTCTGGCTAGGTTTGCGATAAATCATCCCTTGCAAGTGTGGCCGTCTGTTTGGCAAATCTTCCACCTCATCCTCATCATCTTCAGGTTCTGATTTATTAGTCTCCGGTTCTTCCACCTGTTCACAAAAAGAGAAGGGAAACACATGCTGAGAGTCCCATCTGAGGGGCAGAAGCAGCCTACAAGCCAGCAGTAAAGGCTTCTTTGAGAGAACTTCAGGGGGTTGGATGTACACATTTGACTATAGCTCTAGAAATACACTTCACAGGACAAAGTAATCTCAGAAGGCTACAAAAAGGCATACATCTTCTATAGGTCAGTGCATGCAGGTGAAGACAAGGCTTTATCCCATATAGAGTTGAATTTGTAGAACCAGCACTAACTTCTAGGTGCTCAGCATCTCAGGATTTGGCCTTCAGTGTGGGGCAAAATGCACCAGACCATTCTAAAAGGAAGGGTCAAGGACTTCCTTGTTCTTCAAATAAATGTGGGCACAGGTTTTTTTGAAATTACTAAAATTCTCCTGTTAGAGAGAAGTGCTCCAAAAATCAACAAGCTTGATCCAAAATCCAGTAACCTCTGCTGAAATCATCAACTCTATCTCTACTGGTTTACTCATCCCTACAGAAACCCATTCCAGTGTTCATACTACAAGCTGAACACATGCTTAGGCACTACCAAAATCACAGACTCTTGTGAATAGGTATGGAAAGGCTTTCCTATGCAAAACATAAGCCCATGCTTACAGCCTTTGCTTTGCAGGATCTACCATGACCTAATCTGACCACTGGAAATACCTACACATGCATTATTTGCAGATTTGAGGTCTGCAGAGCATTTAGACCTCGTAACTCCAGCAGCAGGCCTGCAGCTCTTGTAATGTAAAAATGGCTGTGCCAAGCTGAGTGAGCCAGAAGTTTGAAAAATATCATCTTAGCCCGATTAGAAAAAGTTAAGTATTGTTACAAGTACTGAATTGTTTCAGCCTTGCTACAGAAACCATGAATTTTCAGTTGAGATCTTTGCATTACAAACAGTTCAGTGGAACTGAGGTAAGGCACAGCTAGTTTACACTCATAATTGCAGAGCCACAACTTTTTCATTGCACTTTCAACATGGCATTTCTGATTGTACAAAAGGGCAAACCAGAAAACCTACCTCTGCTTCACATTCAACTCCATCTGTGTCTGGCTGTTGATCAGCACTAGCAAGAGAAGACAGGTTTACAGTGAAAATAATGTTTGCATATCCACCTGACTTAGAAAAGTAGACTGCTACATATTCCATTAGCTGAGTGGAAAGAAGCAAATAGAGAAAAGATCTTGATAGCATTATAGGAGGTCAGATAAAAATACAATTACAGCTCCACTTAACAGATAAGGACTTTCTAAACTTACTTTAGCAAATGAGGGACAAAGACTTTGAAGTGATTTTCAATGATCAAGTGGTAGGAATTGATTTGGCAGTGGCATGGCTACGTTATTACAATGTGTTCCAGTAATGGATACTCCCATTCCTACTACTGAAACACGTACAGTGAGGGGAGAAGCAATTGTGAGTGCTGGCAATGCAGGCTAAAATCTTTTGCATGCCCTACAATTCAGACCCTTAAAAAGATGTTTGCTTGCAGCTAAGTGCGCCACGCTCTTCTAATTGTAAAACTCCATAACTTGTATTTCATTGGACCTTTCTCATCGCAGGAATGCACACATAACCATAACTAGATATTAAAGGCATGGACTTCTTACTGTCCCATTTAAATATCATATTCAGCTTTATAAAACTGGGAATACCAGTATCACCCTTGCTGACTAAAATTATCCTGTGAGTTCTCAGATTATAAATTCAGTTTTGGTCATAACATAGTACTTTCAGACTGATCTGAAGATTACCAGGTAAACACGATGCAAATAAAAGAATTTAAAACTATACTTACTTAGTGTCTGCAGCTGTTTCTGGAGGCTGTGCTATTTGCGCAGGACTGGGAATTTCTGGGAAAGTAGAACATTTATGATACTTATTGTACGTTTCAATCTCTTACAGATATGGAAGTTTTAACATTGCAATAGTGATTATTTGCTTCTTATTCAGGAATTATAAAGTAAACTCAACCACAGACAATATGATTTTATACTTTTATTAATTTTAAACTATGCTTATCTTTCCTAGTACTTACATGCCTGTATATTGACCAAGCCCAGTCTTCTTCTCATTTACCTACTTATCTGTAATGTCTTTCAAGGTCAGTCCTTGTCTGTGAACTGCTTACACACCTTCAAGTTGCCTTGGACAATCAGAAATACTTAAATCCTCACAGAACCAGGATGTTTGAATTCATCTATACTGCAGGTCATGTATTCCAAATGCACCTACTCTGTCCTGTGTCACGAGTGCACAGGAAATTCAGCTTGGGTTCCAAATCCTTCCAAAATTCAAAATAAATACTCTGTACCTGGCATCCTACATCATAAATTCTCACTTTGGAAACAAACAAGCTGTTTCTAAGGGTTCACGAATAGTTGACCGGGAAAAGTTTGTATATGCAAATCCACATTTGAATAGTGTTGCATCATGGTTAAATCCCCTAAGCAAGAGCCTCAGTTCCTAAAGGTGAGCTCAGCATTCCTGAACTGACAGTGTCCATTTATACTAGCTAGGTACGTAATGCTAAAAGTGAGCCTTTTTAAAGAAAGAACATGGCTGTGTGCAGAAAGCTACTGTTTAACAACTGAATATTCAAAGTTTCACCTTAGTACATAAATCACATCACTACCTCATATTAGGAGAAAGAGGCCTGAATTATATACTGAGATAAGAGAAAGTTTGAATTGTTTTAGATACTTTTTTTTTAAAGCAGAATTATTGTTCTTGGGCAGCATGCACAAGTTTACAAACAAGTTACTTTTTGGCAACAGAAGCTGGTTAGTAGAATTAAAACAATCAACTCACCTGGGAAGATAAATTGTTGTCTATGCTGAATGTAGTAGGCAGCTTTTTTTTTAATTGGTTTTTAAAAAAAGAACAGCAAAAAAAGTTACCAGGAGAAAAAAAAAAACACAAACAAGTTAGTTAGAGGATCATCAGTAAGCACCCCATATGCATTCAATGAATTAGTCCCAACTCACTGTTGGAAAACAGATTAGTAGATTATCAGCCTGCTTGAGGGGGTGAATTTCAGCACATGCATTTTTGGAAGACTATGACAGATGATACTTATCAAATGAAAGCTATGTTACCAATAAGCAAACAGACTGGTGGGAAAACAACACATTCAGACTTCAAGTGGCAGAAACAAATTTAGAGAACCCAGGAATGCTAAAAGGCAGGCCCACGTAAAGGCCGGCGCTTCGATGCTCTCATTTCTTCAGCTTTTCAGAGACGCACCCAGAGAAGCTGAAGCTCATGAGCCATCTGCAAGCATTTTTTTTTTATTTCAGTGAATTTGAGCAGTATGTCCTAATACAAAGTAGTTACAGTAGAATCCCTGTACTAAACTGGCTCTGCTTCTGCTCCTTTTGAGTAGGCTAAAATAGCAACTTTCACTCACAGATCAAAAGCTTGATGCAAAATACAGCAATGTTGAAGGCTACATGTAGCAGCTATTGAGCAGCACATGACTTCATTTCCAGATCAAAGGAATTAAATTTATTCTCACTATGTAAATCTTTGCCCTTGTCAGAGATTCTTGCCTGTATTAACTTTGGTAAAGACTGCATATATGGGTTCTTAATCTGTAAAGTATGCAGGGTAAATTCTTCTCCACCATATGTGTATGTCAATGGTTTAAAAATGAGTGTTGATTGTTGGTTATCTTTTGGAAGGGACTGGTAAAGTAATTCATTCCAGTTCTCATTCTTACATTTTGCTCTAGCAATCAACTCACTAATGGTTTAAAGCCACTGGGTGACCAAACACAGCAGGCTGCAGCATGCATTTTACAATACAATGCAAAAAGGGAAGAGAAAGAATGTAATTTTTTCTTTTTTATTCCTTTTCAAAAAAGGAGAAAATAGAAAGATGAAATCATTTAAGAAAGGTGCCAACATTCCTCAATAATCTGTCTCCTGCAAAGGTATCTTGTTTATACTACTTAAAAACTTGTAAGAACAGACCATCTTCTTTTATCAGGTAACAAGGTACACCTTCACACCTTGCTTAAGACACAACCATGTATTCAGAAACCTGCAACTACCTATGAAGTCTTGGTCAGCTTCTGCTTGCATAGAGGCCTTTCTGATCTTGGCAGAGGTCTCCTGAAAAAGATAAGTTTACCTGGGAAGTTAAATCGTCCATCTCTCTGGCCCATAGGAGATGGGTTTGGGGGAGGTGTTGCACTGGGAGGGTTGGAAGACTGGAAAGGTGCTGGAGAAGATGGTGTGGATGAGGTTGTAGAAGAAGGATTACTGCTAGAGTCCAGATGATTTATTGCTGGTGGATGCTCCTGGAAAGCAAGGAAAGTCACTCGTGAGAAAACAATAAAAAGAAAGGAAGAATTCCCCTCAATGTTTACTGAACAACAGAGAAAAGAAAGCTGTCCCTAGCCTCGATCATAGCGTGGTTTTTCTAAGTGAGCAGGCAGCTGGAGCCGTGTACAACCAATGTTTTGCAGGGAAAAAATGTCACGTATCAAAGTCTCCTTGCGAAGTGAAAGCTCAGGGTGCCATTCTTGCTCCAACCAGCAAGATACTGCTGCTACCTCTCCTTACTGTAGCTCCTCAGTGACTTACAGACACAAGACTCACTTCAGTCACCATGTACCTTTTTAGTTAGTGCCTTGGGAAGAGTTCCAAATTGTGGTTCTGTTGGTCTGTCTACTGGATTATTGATATCAGAAGGCACAGACTCTGTTCTTCTTATTTTTGTTACTGAAAAACAGGTTGGAAAAGGGAGAAAAAAGCTTTAATCAGACTTTTTATTCTCACGATACCATCAATTACATTGAAAAGCTAAGAATTTGCAGATAATTACTTACTGGGAAGGAAGGATATTCTACAAGCAGGTGCCTCCTTAGTACATTTGTTGTGACATTTTAATCTGAAAGAGAAACATTACATGTTAAATAGCAACTTGTTCTTTCCCAAAAGGAGAAAGCCTACCCTTAATTTGTAATTTTTATGCTATTCTCAGAGGGAGTTCTGGAATGCTTCAGGCCTCAAAGCAGCGTGCATTCATATGAAGAATCCTATTATGTGTGTCATTAGGCTAATGAAAGCCATATACATATCTTAGCATCTGATTCATTTTTAATATAGTTACCTTCACTGACTCTCATCCAGCCACAGCGAAGCACTAAAATCTCAGCACTCTGGATTAACAGCCCAGACAGAGAAGCAAAAACTAACGTCCTCGCTGTTATTTAGGTATCCAGCTTCCACTACAAGATTTGCTCATGATCAGGTAGGAAGCCTGTGGCAGGGAAATAAATTTGGTTCATCCATGCGTCAGGCTGCCAACCTAAAGTATAAGTTGTGCCAAAGCATCCCTTTGCCAGTTCAGAAGCTGACTGAAAAAATTATGCCACTGCTAAGAGTGCATCATATCAAGATATACGTGTTACTGGCAAACTTTAATGAATCAAATCCAAAGTTCCTCTAAAAAAGATCATCGCTGTGTGCTCACCTGCAGTACTTACACTTCACCCCGAACATCATGCTTTTCTGACAGACTTGGCAAATCTGAGATAACCAAGACTTTGTAGAGAACCTGAGTAGAGACAAGAGGGGAAAAATGATGTTAACTGGTGCCTAAAGGAAAATTAACATTTGTAGGTAGTTACAGACAGGCTATACTTCTTTAGCTCTTTCTGAAAAGGGGAAGCGGTGTTGTGGAAGAGACTTCTCACTTTTCTGATCAAAAGCAACTGAAAGAAGGTTGGCACCAACCGTGCAGGCCTCTTGCTACTTCCTCTCCACTCTTGGACAGGGACAAGATGTGCTCAGAGATGTCTCTGAGGAGGAGACAGAGTGTGCATGAACATGCATCTCTAGAAGGTCCTCAAAGCTGCAGGTCAGCAATTACAGATCTGAAGCCTCATGCAAAGACACGCAAGTGATAGAATATCACTTCTTTTCATAAAAAACGTCAAACTGGAATTGAGCTTCACCTCATGAAACAAGCAAGAGGGAGCAGCCAGCACACACTCCAAGTGCAGATCCAGCCCGTGAGCACAGGCTGCCTATCAGTTGCTGGTGTCCCTCCTCAGATCAGCAGGACATGTCACATGGTGCTGGTTATATTCACCTGAACATCTTTGTAGAACTGGGACCCAATTTATGGCAGATGAGTGGTGGTGGGAGTGTTATCCCTTTTACCAGAAAATTAAATTGATAGGTTTGTTTGGCATGAGAACTGGCTGACCCAGTTTTGGTTTGGATTTGGGAAGCGGGGATGCAGGAAGCTACAGGGGAGGAAAAGGGAAATGTATGCTCTTCCACATAGAGAGGAAGGAGCAGCTTCCCTTTCATTTGTAGCAGTGGAAGTGTTTTAGAAAAGGCATTGTTACACATTTGGCATGCTTGGTCCTATCACCCCATACACAGCATTGCTACCGCTGGTATGCTAGTCATTACAGAATCACGAGTCAACTGGCTTTGCAAAAAGGATTTCAAGTGTATATATTAAAAAGAAATGAAGCTGAAATACATAGTTAAGGCTGAACTTGGCAAATGAGGCACCCGACCCAACTTCAAACCTATCTTAGAGTCATGACTGCTACAAACGCACTAAATAGCATGCTTTCCTCATCTGACCCCTCAGTTTGTTTCCTTTGTGGCTCACACAGCACATGTGGCTTACCTGTGTGTTACAGCTAGGCCAAAGTCTCTTCGTACCGTTTGAGGGGATCCTTGGGAGAGTTCTGATGGAGAATAAAAGGATGCTTTAGGGAAGCATTACTCACAAGCATGCTTACCAGTCTAGACAGAAACAAAGTGATCACTGTCATAGATAAGGACTAGAAGCCATGACACTGTCAGTAGCACAGCTGAGATTCGTTTGCCTTCTCCTGTAAAGCTACTACCAGATACTACTCCTCTATTTGTTTTCATATGGAGGCAATGTAAGATAAGATTTGGTGGTGGAATCATAATTTTTCTTTCTTTTTGTTAAATCATTATGTTTTACATTTAGGGATTACAGAATTCCATCTGATTAGGGCTAGGCCATTCTTAAAACAAAGTGGAAAGTCAGACTTTACTCCCAATTGGTTTACCAGGAATACCATCACCCAGTTTTCATGCAGTGTCAGTAGACTTCAGAATATTCTCTTACACTGAAAATTATGATCTCCGTTTTATAGACAGCACCACTGTGACCCAGACGAATAAAAAAGATTTATGTGAGATCACTTAGCTAGCTGGTAAGTGCAGAAATGGAGACCCAGGCTTCAAAATGCCAGTCCAGCACTCCAGTGGTTATACCACATAACTTCCTAAAAACTCTCAAATACTAAGATTCTGGCATATTTCCTGAATTAAATCTACAGCCATATTGGAAATCTGGAGAAAAGTCAAATCTGCAAGTATCAACACAGCTTCAAGGCTGGATACTGTCAATGCTTACAAAAAGCCAGTCTCTTTATTTGACCCTAGATGGCACCAGATTCTTTTTTATCATTATTCCAGTGAACTTTTAAAGGCATCTGTGGTCTTTGGCATCTTAGAATAGGCTGGAATGACTAGTTGCTTTTCCAAGGAATATTGAAGATCTAATGTGGCCATTCAAATGCAGAGTGATCTGAATTAATCATAATACAAAGTTAAGATGGCTGTTAACACCAGTTAAGAAGGCTAAATCCTTACTGAAGAGTCCTAATGAATATAAAAAAGTTTGGAATTGAATGGGACTTAAAAGCGCCTACAGTATAGATTTTAAAACAGACAATACGACTATATGCATAGAAGCACCAAAATTCATTTCTGTTTGAATTTATTCTAATGCCTTTTTTATTTATTGCATAAATTCTATCACTCTCTACAGAGAAATGCTCAGATTTCTGCTTGCATTTTCATTTTACAATTTTCTTTCTATGCTGCTTCATTTCTGAAAGTAATTCCTGGGATTTTTGTTTTAAAGGGCATTAGATATATGTGTGGTGCTATAATGTCCTTATTTGGACTTTTATACTTTACAAAAAGGTGCGACTCTTTCCAAGATGCCCGTATCTTTCTACATTAGCTTCCACCGTTACAGGTTGTGTCTGAGACAGACACACATAGTCACATCAGGATAGCTAAAACATTAAATGGCATTGATACGTCACTGCATAAAAAAAACACAAGTCCTAGTCCTGTATGCCATTAAACGTGAATAGACTCATCAATATCAGAGGAAGCATTCCACATTTAAGCACATGCTGAAGTGTTTCTCAGAAGGTTGCACACAACTGTCTAATTTTATTACAGAGATACTTGGCAATGAATATCCAAAGATACTAAATGGTTAGATATGAAGTTATTTCTAGTACCAAGAGGCATCAATAACAGCTGTCTGAAGTCACAGACAAGCAATTACACCCAAACCCCTTGCTTTAACCCTTTAAATATCAGTCCTTTTCCTTGCTTTTGTCATCTGTAGAAATACCAGGTACAAAAAAGACCACGTAAACATCCTGCAGTTTGCCAGTAGGCCAAGCTCCTGTTAAAGTTAACAGAAACTCTGGGATAGAAAGCCCTATTGACGACCTCCAGAGGTTGCACAGGGATGATCAACAGATAGTTGACAAGGACAGGTTCTTCTCTCTCAGCAATGAAACGAAGACAGCCCTGTAAAAATCTCTTACCGAACCTAGAGAGAGGGGGAAAGAAAAAAAAAAAAAAAAAAAAAGTGGGTTGGTTTTTTTTTTGACATTCATATTCATGTGACAGGATACACACTTTGCTAGAGCAGAAACTCCTTCCTGCAGCGTTTGATGTCAGGTTTACAAACATCTCTGGTT
>JANHGO010000002.1:52839644-52859032 GCA_024606505.1 Aquila spilogaster | reverse complement strand
TCACGAACAATTTCAGGGGCCAGGTAGCATAACCAGTCATGAGGCAGCTTCAATTCATTCTCCCTCCTGAGTTCAAAGGAAAGAAGTCATACTGAAACACTATTAAGTAAACTAAGCAGCAGCATATGGCCCATATGTGCGGTTTGCCTAATGCCGTGACTTTTCGGAAATGTTTTGCCTTGGATAACGTTTTCTTTCTAATCATCTTGCCATATTAAAAAAACATATGCAAGTGTTGGCCTGATTGTCCAGCTCATTCTTGGGCTTACGATTGTTTTTGTTCTGTGTTGAGACTCGGTTCACATATAATTTTCTAGCTGTGTGCCACTGGAAGTGTAGAAAGGCCTTTACTTAAAAAAAAAAAAAGTGTATTCCAAAATGTACATAGTAAAGGAACCAAATCTCTTCTCTTGCACTGTGTAATGCATCGAAGTACATCCCTGTTTGATCATTATTTATCACCCCAGAAGCGGACCAAGCATTGAAACCTTCACCTACCTTCCTTCCTGAACCACACCCGAAATTCCAAATAGTCCAAAGTCAGTGATCACTACTTTCCCATTGTCATAAAAAACATTCTTGGATTTCAGATCCTTATGTACGATCCCCTTTGCGTGAAGATATCCCATACCCTGGGAAAAAGTTTATATGCAGAGATGTAAATTTTTTTGTCACATTTACAAGCCTCTAACTGGGCATGCTTTTCTTTCTAATGCATAAATGATAAATTAAGCGAGGACACAGCAGCTGTCTGACTTAAAGCATGCAAGGAAGCAGGTCTTAGTTTAGTGCACCACCTCCAAAAGAATCTTCCTCCTCTGCACAGCAGGGTTGCTGGGTGGGTACCTCTAGCTGGAGCAGTAAGTGACTGTGAACTTCACAACTCTGAATAAGTGTGTATGTATATGAACAAGGAACAACTGACACAAGCTTGCTTAGTAAATTCCCAGCAAGCTTCTGCCAGCAAAGAAAACAACAGCTTAAGAAATGCTACTTCAATTGACCAATACTGAAAGCAACCATGGAAAACTGCAAATCTGGAAGGTAATGTCTACTTCAGAATGCATTAACTTAGCTGTAGTTACTAATAAAAGAGAAGACACTGGGAAGGAAGTCTGCCCTGTGTGAATTTCTTCGTGGTTGCCTTTTATCAAAATTCTCCCTCCCCAACCCTTGCAGGCAAGCAGAAAATCAATTTCTGTCCCTACAGGTCTTCAGCTTACTGCCTGCTGAATTAGCAGTTTTCCTTCCTCCAGTTTCAAGTTTTTCCCTGCTGCAGCACCCTGCGGTGTGGCTGTTGAACTTACAGACCCTCTCCAGCTGTGCAGCCTCTCAACACTGTGCAGAAAGCAGATGTCTCTGATAGCACAACGTACACTTACCTTAATGATCTCCTGTGCTATCTGCCTGGTTTTGTTAATATCCAGGGATATCTTGGGGTCCCTTACAAATGAATAAAGTGTCCTTCCTTTGCAGAAGCTATAAGAAAGAGGAATGAGAGTCCTGAAAAGTATCTTTAAAACATTGGAGGAACACAAAAATGACCACTGGATGCTCACACGGTTCTCTTATCACGCTGACAGAATCAGTCGTCTTTCTTCTGCTGAGCAATGCCATTTTCAACAATATAAATGGCTCAGTTGACATCTGTGTGAGTGTACACAGCTGCAGCTATCGCTAGCTATCATTCAGTTATCGCTAAAGCATGTTCAAGCAAATGCCTGTGTGTTTCTTCAGCAGCCCTGATCTCGTTATGCTCTTCTGACAACTGAAGTCCAGTTTTCGAAACCTGAGCACCAGCTTCTGCTGGGGCTGCTGGTTACTTTATCCCACTTTCTAATTCAAAAGACTTGAAGAGATTAAAAATTAAACTGCCAAGAAGTAAGCTCCCTAAGAGGAGACACCTCTAATATCCAGACCTCCAAGCAACACAGGCTGCATTTATGTCTTCCACCTCCAGACTACAAAAATAAATATTACATATTTATTTATAATATATGCATATTATAAATATGCATTAAATATTTGTTATGCAAGTATATAATCTGCAAATATGTTTATAGAAATTTATTCTATATTATTACTATTATAAATAGATAAGCATGTACAGTATTACTAACTTAAGTTGCTCTATCCTTACCTGGTAATGATTGCTAAATGAGGAGGGTTCATGCACGCTCCCATGAAAAGCACCACGTTCTCATGCCGGGTCTGTCTGTAATTCATCACCTCCTTTTTAAAGAGCTTGAGATGATCCTGATTGTTCCCATCTATCTCTAGCAACCTGATGGCCACTTCTCCATGCCATTTTCCCTTGTGAACCTTCCCCCATCGTCCTTGGCCAATAGGATCCCCTAGTTCGATCTGTTCAAAGGGAATGTCCCATTCCTGCAGGTAGACGCTGGTCTGGCTGGGTTTGCGATAAATCATCCCTTGCAAGTGTGGCCGTCTGTTTGGCAAATCTTCCACTTCGTCCTCATCGTCTTCAGGTTCTGATTTATTACTCTCGGGTTCTTCCACCTGTTTACAAAAAGAGAAAGGGAAATCTGTTTCGAGAGGACTTGGGCAGGTTGATGTACGTATCTGACTACAGATCAGGAGATCTCCTCATAGGACAAAAAGTCATCTGAGAAGGCAAGGAAAAAGCATACACCTCTCAGGATTTGGCTCAAGAACCGCTTGAGAAACAGCTGCAGGCAACTGAGTGAGCCAGAGATTGAAGTATCACCTCAGCCCAATTAGAAACAGTTACTTTTTGTTACAAGTATTTCATTGTTTCGGCATAGCAACACAAACCACAGGTTGTCAGCAGAGATCTTTGCAGCATAGACAGCTCAGTGGACCTAATACACAGCTAGTCTACCCTCACAGTTCCACGGCCACAAGCTTTTGTTGCATTTCAACATGGCCTTTCTGATTATAAAAGACGTATAAAAGGGGAAACCATAAAACCTACCTCTGCTTCATGTTTAACTCCATCCGTATCTGGCTGCTCATTAGCACTAACAAGAGAAGACAGATATGCAGTAAGAAATAAATCGGGCGCAGATAGTGAAAGCAGTATAGTTGTATCAGATAAAAGTACAATCACTGTTCTACATAACAGCTAAGGACTTTCTAAGATTACTTTGGCAAATAAGAGACAAAGACTTTGAAGGGCTTCTCAGTGTTTAAGTGGTAGGAACTCATTGGCAGTGTTATGTCTGCATTATTACAATGTGTTCCAGTAAGAGATACTTCTGTTCCCAGTACTGCAAAAACACCTACAGAGTGGTCAAGCAATTGTGAATGCTAGATATGCAGGTTAAAAACATCAGCGCACCCTACAATACAGATCCCTACAAAGATGTTAGCTTTCCATGTTCTTCCATGCTCTTTCAATCACGAAACCCTCTACCTTTTATTTCATTGGACCTTCCTGATCTGGGAATATGCACACACAGCCATAACTACATATTTGAAGGCACAGTCCCATTTAAAATAAATATTTTCAGCTTTACAAAACCAGAAATACCAGTATCACTCTTGCTGACTGAAATTATCCTGTAAAAGTTACATTCAGGAGGCTATTGGTTTTGGTTATAACAACACCTTCATGCTGACCTGAAGATTATCAGGTTAACACAGTGTAAATAAAAGAAGCAGTACTTACTTAGTGTCTGCAGCGGTTTCTGGAGGCTGTGCTATTTGTGCAGGACTGGGAATTTCTGGAAAGTATGAAAATTATTATACATATTTTAAACTTAATTCCCGTATAGATCAGAATATTCAACATTGCAGTAACAGTAGTTTTACGTGCCTGTATATCAACCAATCCCAGTCTTCTTCACATTCACTTATCTGTTACATTTTGCAATGGCTGTCCTTGCTGTGAGCTGCTCACATCCTTTTAAATGGCCTTCAGCAATCAGAAATACTTGAATCCAGATGCCCCAGTTCTGGGAGGATTAATCTTTCTTGCAGGTCATGCATTCCAACCACACTTAGTATGACCAATGTCACTACTGCACAGGAAATTCAGCCTGGGCGGCAAATCCTTCCAAAATTTAGAGTAAAATACTCTGTACCTGGCATCCTACATCACCAATTCTCACTTTGGAAATAGACAAGCTGTTTCTGAGGGTTCATGAACACTGACTGAGAAAAGAGTTTGCACACACAAATCCACATACAAATAATGCTGCATCATTTTTAAATCCCATAGGCAAGAACATCAGTTCATAAAGGTGAACTCAGCATTCCTGAACTGACAGTGTCCATTTATTCTAAGCACATAACCCTAAAAGACAGCCTTAAGGAAAGCACACAGCCTCAAGTAGAATCTCACAGCAGAAATCTGTTGCTTTACCTGTTGTATTGGATACACTTCTTTTCAAAAGCAGAATTACCGTTCTTGGGTAGCATGCAGAAATTTACAAACAGTTACTTTTTGGCAGCAAAAGCTAGTTAGTAGAATTAAAAGAGTCAACTCACCTGGGAAGATAAATTGTTGTCTATGCTGAATATAGTAGGCAGCTTTTGTTTGGTTAAAAAAAAAAGGACAGCAAAAAAAAATTACCGGGAAAAAAACAAACAGAAAAACAACAAAACAGAGAATCATCAGTATGTGCCACATATGCATTCAATGAATTAGTCCCAACTCACTGTTGGGAAACGGATTAGTTGATTATCAGTCTGCTTTAGGGGTGAATTTCAGCACATGCATTTTTGGAAGATGACACTGTCACATGAAAGCTACGTTACCAATAAGCAAGCAGTCTGGTGGAACACCACCCATTCAGATGTCAAGTGGAAGAAGCAAACTTAGAGAACCCAGGGATGCTAACAGGCAGGCGTAGGGAAAAGCTGGTCCTTCAAACCTCTCCCATATTGTCAGCTTTTCCAAGATGTGGGCAGAGAGGCTGAAGCTCAAGAGCTATGTGCAAGATTTTTTTCTTTAATTTCACTTAATTTGAAATATTTGTCCTATACAAAGTAACTGCAGTAGAATACTTGCACTAAACTGGCACTGCTTCTGCTCCTTTTAAGTAGGCTAAAACAGCAACTTCCACAGGTGAGAAGTCTGATGCAAAATACAGCAGTATTTAAGGCCAGGTACAGCACCTATTTAGCGGCGTGTGACTTCATTTCCAGAGAGAAGGAATTAAGTTTATTCTACTATGCAAGTCCTGCCTCTTTTGGCTTTGTTAATCTATGAAGTATGTAAATTCTTCACCATACACAACTGTTGACAATTTCAAAATGAGTGTTGATTGTTGGTTATCTTTTGGAAGGGACTGATAAAACCAATTCATGCCAGTTTTCATTTTAACATTTTGTTCTAGCAGTGAACTTATGGTTTAAAGCCACTGGTGACCAAAGACAGCAGGCAGCACGCATTTTACAATACAGTAAGTAAAAGGAGGAGAAGAGTACCACTTTCTTTTAGTATTTGTCAAAAAAGAAAAAGAGAAAGTAGAAAGATGATATCATGTAAGAAAGGTACCAGAACTCCTCAGTAATTTGTTTCCTGCAAAAGCACCTTGTTGCCATGACTTAAAACCTTGTAAGAACAGATCATTTCCTTTTATCAGATGATAGGAAAAAATTTCAAACCTCCAATAAGACACAACTATCTATTCAGAAACCTGAATCTACTTCTGAAGTCTTGGTTAGCCTCAGCTTGCACAGATGCCTTTCTGATCTTGGCAGAGTTCTCCAGAAGAAGATGAGTTTACCTGGGAAGTTAAATCGTCCATCTCTCTGACCCATAGGAGATAGGTTTGGGGGCGGTGTTGCACTGGGAGGGTTGGAAGACTGGAAAGGTGCTGGAGAAGATGGCGTGGAAGAGGTTGTAGAAGAAGGATTACTGCTGGAGTCCAGATGATTTATTGCTGGTGGGTGCTCCTGGAAAGCAAGAAAAGTCACTAATGAGTAAACAATACAAATACAGAGTTTCCCTCAATGCTTCATGAGAAAGGAAAGCTGTCGCTAGCCTCAAACACAACGTAGTCTCTCTGAGTGAGGAGGAGGTTCAAGATGCACACAACCAATGTTTAACAAGGAAGAAAAGTCATTCTAAAGACTCTTTGCAAAGTAAAAGCTGAAGCGCCTTTCTCGTTCCATCCAGTAAGGTACTACTATGACCTCTCCTTCTTGTAGCTCCTCACTGACTTTGAGGCCGAAGATCCACATCAATCAGCACATACCTTTTTAGTGAGTGCTTTGGGAAGAGTTCCGAACTGTGGTTCTGTTGGTCTGTCTACTGGATTGTTGATATCAGAAGGGACAGACTCCGTTCTCCTTATTTTGGTAACTGAAAAACAGGATGGAGAACACCCTTTAATCAGACTTCTTATTCTTGTGATACCATCAGTTACATTGATGTGCTAAGAATTTGTAGTGAACTTACTGGGAAGGAATGATATTCTACAAGCAGGTGCCTCTTTAGTACACTTGTTGTGACATTTTAATCTGAAAGAGAAACATTAAATGTTAAAAAGCACTTATTCTTTCCCAAAAAGAGGATGCCTAGCCTTAATTTATACTATTTATGCTAATCTTAAGGAGAGTTCCGGAAAGCTGTGAGCCCCAAAGCAGGCCCATATATTCATAAGAAGAATCCGGTTATATGTATCATTAGGCTTATGAAAGTCAGATAGATATCCTAGCGTCTGATTTACTTCTCATCTAGTTATCTTCATTTATGACTATCCTGAGACAGGGAACTGCAAAAAGTTCAGCACTCTGGACTGAAAATCCAGAGAGAATCAAAACCAAATCCTTGTTGTTATACGGGCACTCAACTTCTAGTACAAGATTTGCCTATGATCAAGTAGGAATCTTATAGTAGGGAACTAAATTTGGTTTCTCTGCACGTCAGGCTCCCAGCCTAAGCATTGTCATGCCAAAGCAACCCATTGCCAGTTTGACTGAAAAAAGTGACACCACTTAACAGTGCATCACGAGATATTTGTTACTGACAAACTCGAATGAATAAAACCTGAAGTTCTTATGTAGAAGATCGTCTATGTGTGCTCACCTGCAGTGCTTACACTTCACCCCGAACATCATACTTTTCTGACAAACTTGGCAAATCTGAGATAACCAAGACTTTGTAGAGAATCTAAGCAGAGGAAAGAAGGGAAAAATACGTTAGCTGGTACCTAAAGAAAACTACAAATGAGGCACCCAACCCAACTTCAAACCCATCTAATAGTCTTTACTACTACAAACACACTAAATATGATGCTGTGCTGGTCTGACCCCTCTATTTCCTTTGTGGTTCCCAGAGTACGTGTTGCTTACCTGTGTGTTACAGCTAAGCCAAAATCTCTTCGTACCATTTGAGGGGATCCTTGGGAGAGTTCTGATGAAAAACAAAGGGATCTTTTAGGGAAGCATTACTCACAAGCACATTTACCAGTTTAGACGTAAACACTGTCATACATAAAAACTAGTAGCTATGATGCCTCTAGGAGCACAGCTGAGATCAGTCTGCCTTATGCAGTAAAACTACAAGACAGCAGTGCTTCTCATAGAGAGGCAGTGTAAACTAAGATTTGGTGTTAGAATCATCGTTCTTCCTTTCTTATGTTAAATTGTTCTATATTATGTTTAGGGATTAAATAAGTCCTAGGCCATTTTCAAAACCAAGTGGAAAGTCGCACAATAGCTTATTCCCAATTGGTTTCCCACCAAAACCATCATCCAGTTTTCATGCAGAGTCAGTAGATTTCAGTGTATTCTTTTAAACTGAAAATTACTATTGCCATTTTATAGACAGAACCAGTGTGGCCCAGAAGAATAAAAAAATTCAGCTGGCATCACTTAGCTAGCCAATAAACGCAGAAAAGGAGAGCTCCACTCCAAAATCCCCATCCAGTGCTTCAGTGGTTATATGAAAAAACTTCCTAAAAGTTCTCAAATACGAAGACTGCCATACTTCCTGAATTAAATCTGTAGCCATTTTGCAAATGAGGAGAAAACTCAATCTGTAGGCATCAACACAGCCTCAAGACGGGACACAGTCAATGCTTATAAAAGCCACTTTCTCTCTCTGTCCCTAGGTGGCACCAAATTCTTCTTCTTTTTTTTTTTTTAATCATTATTCCAGTGATCTTTTCACGGCGCCTGTGTTCTTCAGCATCTCGCAGACAGGCTGGACTCACTAGCTGTTTTTCCAAAGGATACTGCTGAGCAAGTGTGGGCATCCAAACCACAACTGTCTGCATTAATCATCATAACATAAGTTAGGACATAAGTCACAAATTTTGGAATTTGATGGGACATAAGGGAGGCTACAGTATAACTCTTAAAATAGACTGCCTGCATAGAAGCACCAAAATCTTAATTTGTTTGAACTTTTTCTTATGCTTTTTTACTTTATTAAATAAATTCCATCACTCTCCAGAGAAAAATGCTCAGATTTCTGCTCACATTTTCATTTTACAGTTTTGTCTCTTTACACTTTTTCATTTTTGAGTAATTCCTGGGATTTGTTCTAAAGGCCACAAGAGAAATGTATGGTCCTTGTATAAACTTCCATACTTCACAGAACAGTGAGGTGCTTTCCTAGAGCTTCTGAGGGTTTAAGTTCTGTATATAAGAGGCAGCTACACATATTCATGTTCGGGAGCGTTAAAACACCAAATGTGTCAATGTATAAAAGCACAAGTCCTTGTCCTGTAAACCCTTAAACGTGTGAATAGACTCATCAACACCAGAGAAAGTATTCTAGATTTAGGAACGTGCTGAAGCGTTTCTCAAAAGGTCACACACAACTGTCTAGTTTCATTACAGAGACACTTAGCAGTGAATATCTGAAGACAAATGGTTAGATCTGAAACTATTTCTAGTACGAAGGAATACCAGTATCAGCTCTCAGAAGTCACAGACAAGCAGTTACACACAAATCTGTTGTTTTAACCCTTAAACATCAGTATTCCTTTTTCCTGCTTTTGTCATCCAAAGAAGTACCAGGTACGAAGACCCTGTAAGCATCCTGCAATTCTTCAGCTGCCCGAGCTCCTGTTAAAGGTAACAGGAGCTCTGGAATGCAAGGCCTTATTGAGGGCCTCCACAGGCTGGACAGAGGTGGTCATACTGCAGGCTGTTGACAGTGACAGGTTCTTCTCTCCCAGTCAAGGAAACAAAGACAACCCTGTAAAAATCTCTTACCGAACCTAGAGAACAACAACAAAAAAAAGCCTAGATCAGTCTAAAATAAAGATTTAGCCTAAGACTATCTGTCTTCATATGGAGGCACAGCTTTCACATAGATAGATTTTTTTAAAGCTCACACTGGCAGCTAAAATACATCTTAAGATAAAATGCAAAAGGATACCAGCCACCTGAACTGAGAGGAACATTTAAGGTCAAAAGAGAATTATAGGATATGGAATTGACTGTTAGATATTTGAGAAAAAACTGATTGGGGCCCTTTCATAGCAGCAGTCATCCCAACCCCCAGGAAGGTACAACTGCAAATAAAGTAAACTATTAGCAAGTCAGTTTTGTGGTTATCTTAGAATATCCCACTGATATTAAGACTGCAGTGAAACCACAACCAGGCAACTGGCCATCAGCTCTTTTACACGGCATCAGAACTGGAGCACTGAATGCCCATTGATATGAATACAGCTCTTCAGTGTCCATGGGGAAAGAAGTATCACACTTACTTTATTGGAGGAACATCATCTATCCTGTTTCCCAACTGTGATTCATGGGACTTGCTCCTTGTGAGGGTTGGAAAATTAGGAAGCAGCTGAAAAACTTTCCGGCAAGGGGGAGGAGGAGTCCGTGGTGGCTTCAACTTGTGCCGTCTCTTGGCTTGAGGAGTGGCTGGGGGAGTGATGGTGATGCTATGAGGAGTCCTTGGTGTTAACCTTCCACTGTGTGCAGGGAAGGCAAAAGGGTCCAGGAGGTTATCTGCATAGATAGAAGGTCCGTGACTTGAGGCAAGAGACTCTGAAGATGGGACTGTAGATACCGACACCGACCGCGCCTGCTGGCTGTTGCCCTTGGGAAGGTTCAGTGCAGTGTGAGTCCATGCAGGTGCAGAGGAGCAGGGGGACTCAGTCGTGTTTGTAGAGCTGCTATCTCGGCGTGCTTCAGAAAGATTCATCAGCACGTCATCTTTTAGCTCCCCACCTGTTCAGCAACCATAGCAATGTTAGGTTTAAAAAGAAAACAAAAAAGCTGGCACACAATACTGCACGATGCAGCTTTAGGCTATGAGGTGTTTTTTTCTCCTTTGCATCTAACCTAGTAATTGCTTCTCCTCTCCTAAGATCCATCTATGGCATCAGCTAAAGTTAACCTTTAAAACAAGGACTGAATTAACTACCCTTCTTTCATATCTGCATCCATGTATCTCAAATTCTAAACTGAGACACATTTTAGAAGATCTTGTGTTCTAAGATGGGTTGAGTTTTAATGGATTGGGTACTACTGGAGAACATGTGATACTCACACCTCCATGGAAGAGGCATCCACATCCCACTGCAAGCCTGTATTTTGCACCAACCTGTTTACACAAATCTATACATCCAGTCTGCTTTCTGACTTGGTAAAGACAGAAAACTATTTTCTATTAGCTAACAGAACTGCTAAATACCACTTAAACTGGGAAAAGCTAGACTGGAACTAGAAGGTATTTATATGTTCCTGATACTTATTTGGCCATCTCTCTCTCACACTTGCAACTGTTGGCAGAGCTTACCTGACAGCTGGAATACTGGGGCATTGCTGTTCAATTACAGGCAGCATCAGCACAGAACTGCTGTTTGTCCTGATTACATTAGCTAGAGGTTTACCAGGGACAGACAACAGGACAAAAAGGAAACATCACAACCTGCTGGATCACAGGCGGACCTAGTGCTGCCTTCCACAGTGCTTATCACTGCAGTTCGGAATGGTCAGTACAGCCTGCAGACCAATTCTGGGCAAAAACAAGTACAGAGGCCTGCAGGCAGCAAAGCAGGAAGGCATAGATTACTGGGATGATTTCAGAGACATAAGTGGTCAGGATAACTCTCTGGCTTAATTTTATGTTCTATTAAGAACATAAAGTCAAAACTTGAAGCCTTGATGTCCTATTTACCACTTAATGGCTGAAAAAAAAAATACCATAAACCTAGGATTAAAAAAAAAAAAAATCACCTCTCAAAACACATAACTTTTTTTTTAATGAAAAGAGAGGAACATTAATACAAATGTACCTGCATTTGGGCTAGATGCCATGCCTTCTGAACAATGGCTGATTTTGCTACATACGGATGGGAAATATCTGACAATGCAGGACAAGAAAGATTAGAAAAAAGGAAACATGAAACTGAGCTGTTTGTTGGCTTTTCCATTAAGTAATCTTTATGATTTGTGAATGGTATGAACTGTCATAATACCAACAGGAAACAACACCTTTCAGTGACAGATTGGTAACTGTTACAAAGAAAGACCTGATGCACAGGAACGCCAGTATGCTGCCTCATACAAACAGAATTTACAGTAAAGTAGCCCTGGGAAGGCGGTGAAACAGCACTCGGGCAATCTTGAGGTTGTTCTTAAATAATTTGGTCAGATCCACTAGACACATGCATTCCTAATTAAACAGACAGTATCCTTCTTTCCACAATTTCAGCGTAAATCAAGGTTCTTTCTAGCTCTTACATCTGGTGGTACTGGAATTTGGCTAATGATTTTATCAATTTCCAGTCAGAAAAATAGCAGGAAGGAAGCAGCTTTAAAGAGAAGCAAGTCAATTGGCAGACTGCAAGCTATGCAGTGATAAAGGGTTGTCAGAGCAATGTTCTGCTTTTCCAAAGAATTCAGCTGAAAAACATTCAGGTTTCTGAGCTACATCATAGGAAACACAATTAGCTTCTCTCTGAGTTGGCAATATCTGGGGAGAGGATTACCTACAAGCAATCTGGTTTGCATTTGTTAGGTCCAGGATACTGAATGACAGAGGATTCACTGGAGCATCAGACCCAACTCTGAACACAGAAGGAATAATCACATAGTCTGTTGAGTTGGAGAGTGTATTTCTACATTCGTTTATTTCTAGAGCTGAAAATGTTGTCAAAAACCAAATCTCATTCATAGCTTTAGATGGGTTTGATCACTCCAATTTCATGCAGATCCAAGAGCCATAACCTGTCATCAGTTACAGCATATAACCAAAGACCCAAGGGTTTCTGTAGATTGGGTCAAATGAAAGGAAGAAGGATGCAATCTGGGTTGCTGAGAAACTAATTCCATAGAACAAAGAGCAGTCTTATACCTGATTCAGTCACCTTCCTTAAACAGCTCAGTGCCCCATTGAGTCTGGAGCACTCCTCATCTCTGGCACCACATCTCTTCATTGTTTCTTTCACCTTTGATTCATTCATTTCAAGTAAGGCATCTAACGTTAGCTCCTCTGGTATTCTCTGCAGGAGAAAAAAAGTCAATATACTTTTTTTATACACCTATAATAAGACTGTCATTTGTGTTTCTGATGTAAAGTAGTGCCACTGTCTCACTGCCTGGTCTGACTCATGATTTACTCGTTTGGTAGAGCATCTCTCTTAGGGATCAGTGGGTCAGTAGCGATCACACAGCAGCAAGTGCTCAGAATCTGCTCTCTGTTCTCTCTACATCATGAGAGATCAGGCATATGCTTGAGTGTGCTCTGTATCACTAGGATGTCATTGTCCCCTTCAGCATATAAATCAGAGCTGACTGAAATATTCTTCTCTCCTCCCCTTGTGGAAAGTTTTCACTCAGGATTTTTGAAAAGTTACTAATTAAAGTTTATCTTTTTCATTAAAATAAAGGAGGCCAAAAATCTGAAAAAGCTGGCAAATATTTGGCTTTTCACTGGGGAAATTAAAAGGTAAAACAGTGTGGAAAGTGGCTTCTTTCATCAACAGAAAGAATGTTTTGACAAAGAGGTATCAACCTCCTCCTTAAGCAATTTTACCTTCATTAGAGGACCAGCCCTACTGATACCCTGCTTTGAAAGATACTTGTGTAGATCTCCTTGTGTCTCTTAAAACATCAAACCCCCAAAACGATAATCAAGCAGACTCAAAAGATGCAGGATTCTGGAAAGCATGAAATGATCTCACATTCCTGATGAAGTTAAGCTGTATTGCCTCTCTCCTCCCTCATTCAACTGTTTCCAGTGTAAGTCTGCAGCAATTGTGGTTCATAAACAAAACCAGGATACTTAGTGCAGATACCCAGGAATTTCCCTCAAAGTTTTGCCTAAACAAACCTCACTGCTGCCTGTTCTCACAATGAGATCACAACTTTCGCAATATTTGGCCTCCTTCCTAAGTTTCAGCTGCTGGAACCATGCTACGTAAGAAGGTTTCAACCTCTATTTAAATGGAAAACTGAGTGTATCTGTCTGAAAACAAAAAGCTTGAAATCTTGTAGACACTGAACACTGACCCTTCAAACTCGAAAAGGCTACAAATCAAATTTGAGTGCACGTTGATGAATGTTGCTTTAAGATCACACCAGTTAGCCTGGGTCCTACAATTAAGAGATGAATCAAAACTGCTGCCATTGCTTTCACACACATAGCTGCTCTCAAACATTCTGAAATGCTAAACTAGTGGTACTGAGAGCGCTCAGCTTATCGCACCGTACTTCCAAAGTGATTAAGAGATAAAGTTAACCTGCCCTAATTTAGGCATTTCAATGCTAAACATCTTAAGTTTGAACTAATCTCTCTAAAATCCACAACTCAAATATTCCAGCTTTGTTCACAAAACACCCCCGCCAAACTGAACTAATGACAACATTAAACCAAGTCTGTCTGACAGTGAGCTGTTTCCCAGCACCCTCTGGATTCCACTCCTCTGCACGCAGAGAGCAGCTCACAGAAGCATCTTTGTTCAGCACTATCACAAGGCCGGCTGTGATGCAAGATGTCGGCCTCGCAGTGACAGGCGAGCAGCCATGGCACAAGCATGATGCATCCCCACAACACGGGAGTGCAGCATATCAGGGGGATGGAGTCAGCCAGCAACATCCCAGCAGCGCCAGTCCCTGTACCCCCACAAACACCTATAACAGGGCAGAAAGCTTTCAATACCACCATGGGTGCCCCTACTTTCTAAAGCAAAGATGCTGCTGCGTCAACTAAAGTGTAAGAGAAAGCCAATGCCTCTTGCAAAACACACTCATCCCACTTCAGGCTTTTACACAGTCACAGAACAAGCAGGATTACAGCAATGTTATTCTCGAATTATCTCGAAACATTTCCTCACTACCACCACTCCCTGAGCAGAGATTACATAGCTGCTGCTTTAAGTAACGATGTCACACAGTTCTCAGTATAAGCTACCCAGTCATGTTACCCAGTACCACCCCACTTCCCTATCCTTTGCAAGACACAAAAGTAACCAGTAACTTATTAGAGCTATTTGTAAGTCAATCAGTAAAGTGAAAGAGACTAAGATTTCCTCAGAAAGCTGAGCATGCCCATCACAGACAACCCCTGGCCCAGGCTTCAAGCAGCAGCGAGAGCAGATGAAATGCAGGGCCAGCCAGGACAGGGCACGATGGATGGAGCAGGTGGGGATCAGATTTCCTCTGCTGCTCTGTGGAGGCCCCAGAATGGAGAAGCACTGCTGATCTGCAGTGCTAACGTTCGGGTTAATGATTGGCACAGGGGGTATCAAGGCTTGGCAGCTAATGATATTTGGGCTGGCAGAAATTTCAGTGAGCCACTATGTTTTGTAACAGCAGGTGTGGCATCACATACTGAAAACGGTTCTCCTTGCTCATTTCGGAGATTGCAGTAAAGTCAGTAAAGCAAATCTCAGTAAAATATGTATTTTAAATACATAGAGGCTAGAAGAAAAAAGGAAGTCAGTTTGTTCTGCAAGCCTACCTCCCCCCAGGTACCCAGGATGCAGTCAGGTTCTCTTCTATCTATTCTCCTTTTACAAGGAGGGCAGCGTACAGCAGTTACCATGCTGTGGCATGTGCCACAGCACCTCTGACGAGAGCCTTGTGCCCATACAGTTAGCCCTCAGTGGAGTAAGAAATGGTCTATTAGGCCTTCATACAAAAACAAAACAAAACAAAAAAAACCAGAAACCAAACAAACAAACTCATATACTGAATGTGTGACTCAAGTTGTATCAGTGAGGAGGAACTGACTATTTTTACTTACCCCAAATTAGCTCTCCTGGTTGTGCTAGTATAGACAAGGCTTCACTGGGGAATTCCAATTCCCTACTGCAGGGGGTATGAGGAATGGCATCTGGGCTCAGCTCTGGCTCCTATGAGCACACGCTCACTGCTCCCGAGGGACAGTCCACAAATACAAAATCGTTCATCTCCACCAGTACAGATGGGTGGGGATGGTGGGGACGGGTTGCTGCAATGGTCACTGAGCAGGGCCGAGTCCTGCACAGCAGCATTTGGAGCCCCACAGGTCCTTCTCTCATTCCCACAGGAGCATAATCAACATCTACTGGCACAGAGAACCAAGCAGACATCTTTGTCCCACAGCAGCTCCATGGTTAAACCACAGGACTGCCTGTTCTTGCAAGGCTGGCACTGTTGGTTAGTTTTCTTTTGTAAAGATCAAACTGCTGCAATGAGGAATCCCTAGCTTTCACTTCATTTTTCAAACCTTCCTAGTTTTAGAGAAAAACCTTAACACCAATTTTTAAAAATGACAAAGCTCTCCAAGCTACTATCGTCTTACAAGTGTTAGGGCATCTCTTCCTTTGCGGTACGCAGTTGCTGTGGAGGGCTTGAACTCGGTCACCCTAAGGCTGACCAGTTTCACTTCCACCAGCAGCTCTGTGCTCTGTGCCTCAATGCGTGCAACACGAGGCACAGCCCAGCAGCACATGGCAGCCCGAGCTCACTGCTGGCTTTGCTCTGCATCCTAAGTGTGCTTTCGCCCAGGCATACCCCAGCAGTGCAGCCTGCTGCAAGCTCGTCTCCTTCCTGGTCCAGCACACGAAGTCCAATCTACTCTTCTGCTCAATAGTTTAATTTTAGAAAGACAGAATAGCAAGTTGTAGGAAAGTATAAGTACAGAAAAGGAGATTATATTTAAACAGTCCCAATGACCTTGAGCTGGGAGAGCTCAGACTTTCTGAACCTGCTGCCACACGACGAAAGAAATAAGCCTTCGAAGAGGGGGAGGGAGGGGAAGTAAGAGGCTTTCTTTAAAGAACCACTCATGCTGCACATATACAGTGGCTTAATACAAAACTGGCCAACCTGAGCCCCTAAGATCAGCCTTATATAATTTACCTGTGTTAGTGTCCCGGCTAGTGTGACAGTGATAAGGGTCACCAGTTCAAGATGGATCTTAAAACAGGCCCAGCTGATGCTCTGGCTCAGCTGTTGAGCTGGGCAGAAGTGTGCTCCAGCCCCACACTGGTGCAAGTGTAATTCTGGGCACCTGAGAAGCAGTTACTCCCACTCTTCAGCACTGAGAATGAACAATATAGGTTCAACAAACCCATCTTCACCTCATTTTTCATGGGTGCTGTGACTTTAAAATAAATGCAGCTTATAGGCTTGCATTAGGGCCGACCTAAGTACCATCTCCCTGGGCACACCTTTCCTTGGCTACAGAATGACACAACGTGCTGCAAGATATTCACATAAAAAAAAATACATCAGGAGATAGAAACTGCTGCTTTCAATCTTTCAGCACCTCAGAGCAGCAGCAGCAAAACTTAAAGCCTTACTCACATACACTGTGCAGCAGAAATGATGTTTAAAAAAAGCCCAAACCAGGAAGAGAACTGATCTACAAAGCCCGCCTACTTATCAGACATACACACTGTGCACTTCATAGCATCCACGTTTAAAAGGGAGAAAAGCAAACCAGAGCATCCCAGAAGCCATCCAAAGGTTACACTGAATTAGCCAGGGTGAAGAGTTCATGATAGCACAGTGTCTTTAATCTTGTCTGGTATCCAACTGAAATCTTTGAAACATGGCAAAAATGCTGATATCTTACACAGTGGATGAGGTATTTTTGGTAAAGATTCTTTAGTGCAGATAAGCCTACAGAGCTGCTTGTACTTGGACAAATCAGCCTGACCTGCCCCTCAACCTAGTAGACATGGCTCTTCCTGTAAAGCCAGACAGTTGACAAGGCCCCAGGTGCCTCCTCTTAAATCAATACATTCTCTCACCAGCCATCCTCCTGTAAAGCAGCAGATGTTAGAAGAGAAAGCTCATTACGTAAGGTGCTTAAATTCCCACTGATAGCTCAAAGCAAAGCACGTCAGGATGCTCTTAAGAACATTTCATGCCTGGTGGGTTTTTCCTTTGCTCTGGTTTACTGGTGTCCAATGAAGAAGTTACTCAAAAATTGTTCTGTTCTTAGATTTTTGTAGATTTTACGGGCATTCTGGAATGCCTCCCACATTGAATTACTAACTTGCATTAAGTTGTATATACGGGCTATGGTTTTGCTTCACATCTTCACTGTTTCAGCTCTCACACAACCAGTGGGTGGAGAGGAGCTGACAGTCTCAGGGCTGTCCCACTCTGCTCTTTGTGGACAGGAGCTGCTGCAGTGTCTCACTGCAGTCCCGAGGGGTGCGTGAGCCTCACTGACCCCATGCTGTAAATGGCTCAGTGCTGTGAGGGGCACCCACCTCCCATGGCAGGGCCAGTGAGCCCTGACAGTAGCAGGGAATGGCTGCTTACACTGGGGAGTGGCCCACTGGCACATGGTGATGAAGTACAGGTGCATGAAGCCTGCAGGATGTAGTTTATTTGCATGCGCACAATTAGCAGATTCAGGATCTCGGCTATCTAGCCATCCAGTCAGAGCTTCTGCTGTCAGAGCCATGGAAATCCCAGATAGATATCCTTACAGGAGATGGGAGGACACACCTATGGAAACCTGACAGGGTTAGGCAGATCTGCTGCTGGTATTCCCCCAACCAAAGTAAAGATGGACACACAGAAATGCCACACCTTTCCTCAAACAACTGATCAGCATGATCTGCTGCAACCTAGAGCCCAGCCCAACCCAGCAAAACCATGGGCCGTGACATAACAATATCAGAGCTGTACCAGGGCCTCATCCTGTACAGTCTCTCAAAGGGACAGCAGGAGGCTCTTAAGCTAATTCCTACTCAAGGCACAAACCTTTCCTGCTCTGCTTCTGTGTGCCAAGTGCTGCCCCTGGCTTGTACAGGAACTGCTCTTAACTACATACAAAAAAAAAAACAGGTCTTTTGCACAAATGGTAAATGTGGAAGAGAAGTTTCACCCACAAACAGGAGTTATTATGAAAAAAACGTAAGCTGCGAGTAAAAAACATTCCCTGAGTGAAATGGCTGTAAGCCAGTCATACAAGGGTGCATTTTTCATCTGCTCCCCCATGACCCCCATGGTGGCAGAGCTTTGCGTACAGCCACAATCATGAGGACAGGATTTGCCTCTCCCTGTGCAGGACAGTTATCTGTACTAAAAACAGCTTTCCAGACTTGATTGACTGGAACCCCTGCTCCATGGTGAGCAGGGCCAGTTCAGACATGCTTCAGGAGATAAGGAGATGACTATGTTTCTAATTTGCTTTTTAAGATGATGACAAGTTATATGTGGGAACAGAATATTGAAGTTTCTGAGACGAACAAGAGTGAAAGCAGGGAATATTTTCTATGCTAAAGAAAATAAGTGAATAGAGATTTTTTAATCACTTTTATTTGGAAGACATGCTCCAAGCCTAGAACCCAGTAAACAGCTCTGCAAGAGACTCTTTCAATCAGCCTGGGAGCGAGGTTTGCATCCTCTTTTCTTCCCACTCTCAATTCCCAACTCCAGCTCGCAAGGGGAGCATGACAATCCAGAACTGTGTATTTTCCCAGGTACATTTACAGAGCAACTTTCACTCACTGGAGACAACTACATAACTTAAATGCATCTTTCCGTAGATTTCCTTGACCCACATTTTTTCATTCTGAGTTCAACTATCTCTTTTTCCCAGTTTCAGTCCACCATACTTAGCTATATATGCATCATTTTGGTGGTAACCTACACACATGCAGTGCTAATGCACCTCCAGAACTCCTAGCCAAAAACAAGGCATTTCCTAGAAAAATGCTGTGTTTAAAAGGAAAGAAAAGTTACAGAACAGTATCAGGCCAGCTCCAAAGCAGAACCTGCTCTACTGTAGCCACTGTTTCCTACGATACAAATCTGTCTGGCAACCGATTAGAGGCACAGTAACAAAGAAACAGAAACAGCATGAGTTAGGGTGGGGGGTTCCTTTTTTCCTTACCCCTCCAAATGGTATATTCACAGACAGCAAACAGGATCACAAAGTCAACACTTGTATTCACCACCTACCTCCAAGTTTTCTAGGTCCACACAGAACAGCCCTTTCACTCTGCGCAGCATGACTGGCTGACTGTTAT
>JANHGO010000002.1:52824044-52839544 GCA_024606505.1 Aquila spilogaster | reverse complement strand
TGACAGGATACACACTTTGCTAGAGCAGAAACTCCTTCCTGCAGCGTTTGATGTCAGGTTTACAAACATCTCTGGTTTTGCACAGGCTCCTGAGGTAGCTGCATAGCCAATATTTTCCTGCCTACAAATGGTAGTCTTTGCTGGGTAGAGCTCCAGCTCCAGCCTGTGAATGAAGCGTACAAGAATGCACCTGAATTTTGGCTTGTAGATGAGAAGTGTTAATGGGGCTGTGCAATTCAGTCAGCTGGCAGGCTCCATGGAAGTGCCTGAATCATGGAAGTGCTACCTTTTGCAATTCCTATCAGACTTAACCAATAGGACCTGGATCACAGCAGAACCTAGTTCTTACCACTGAATTTCAGAACAAAACTGTGCATTGGCCACAGATGCTTACATGCTGCATTTAGATGTTTAGCAGCTTGCAGGTTTTAGGGTAATACTTCATATGCACTTGCAGTGTGGAAGAATACTGTACTGCTTACAAGGCTACACATTTATAATGAACTCTTTCATATCAGCAGGCAATACAATACTGGAGCACCAAAAAGCACGGCCCTTTGCTGTTAATGCTTACACTCAGAATCTCAACTCCATTCTGAGCTGGGCTAGTTTCCCTTATAGAAAAATGTGATTTTGGAAAAAAGGTCCTGAGCAGAACAGGCTGTTTGAACTCTTCCAGGTGGTCAAAGAGTTAGAGTAAATTTTAATGACCCAGTGCCTGCTACAGATTTGTATGCTGACCTAAGTCTCTGAGATGTTTAGGGATAGCCAGTCTTTGGAAGACACATTTCTTTCCCAGTTCCAACTATTAGTTAAATGTTAGATTAACACCTTCCATCCCACCTACACAAAAAAAGCATATCTCAAAGCCTGGATCAGTCCAAAAAAAGGTGTAGCCTAAGACCATTTGTCTTGTTATGGAGCTATAGTTGTCTATACTGTAATATATGTGTTTTAAAGCTCACACTAGCAGCTAAAATACATCTTAAGATAAAAACATAAAAGAATACCAGCCACCTGAACTATGAAGAACACTTAAGGACAGAAGAGAATTCTAGTATGTGGAATGGCTACTAGATGCTTGAGAAAAACTGGTTGGGGTCCTCTAATAGCAGCAGCCATCCCAACCTCCCCAGCAGGTGCAATTTCAAATAAATTCAAATAAATTTCAAGTAAAGTACACTAATAACAAGCCGGTTTTGTGGTTATCTTAGAATAGCCCACTGACAGAGATTCTCAGACTGCAATGAAACTATGATGAGGCAACTGGACACCAGCTCTTTCACAGTCAGAACTGGAGCACTGAATGCCCTTTGGTATAAACACAGCCCACCAGTGCCCCTGGGGAAGGAGGAATTGTCATGCTTACTTTATTGGAGGAACTTCATCTATCCTGTTTCCCAACTGTGATTCATGGGACTTGCTCCTTGTGAGGGTTGGAAAGTTAGGTAGCAGCTGAAACACCTTCCGGCAAGGGGGAGGAGGAGTCCGTGGTGGCTTCAACTTATGCCGTCTCTTGGCTTGAGGAGTGGTTGGTGGAGTGATGGTGATGCTGTGAGGAGTCCTTGGTGTTAACCTTCCACTGTGTGCGGGGAATGCAAAAGGGTCCAGGAGGTTTTCTGCATAGATAGAAGGTCCATGACTTGAGGCAAGAGAATCTGAGGATGGGATTGTAGATACTGACACGGAGCGTGCCTGCTGGCTGTTGCCCTTAGGAAGGTGCAGTGCAGAGGGAGTCCATGTGGGCGCAGAGGAGCAGGGGGATTCGATCGTGTTTGTAGAGCTGTTCTCTCGGCGTGCCTCAGAAAGATTCATCAGCACATCATCTTTTAACTCCCCACCTGCTCACCAACCGTAGCAATGTTAGTGACTGATTAAAAAGAAAAGCCAACGTATATACACATACTACATCATGCTGCTTTAGGCTATACGGTGAGGTTTTTTCCCCTGCTTTGCACCTAGCCAAGGTGCAAGCCTAGTTTCTCCTCCCCTGACACCCATCAGCTAAAGTAACCTTTAAAACGAGAATGGCAGTAACTACCCTTACTTTCCTATCTATCTGTAGCTATGTATCTCAAAGGGTAAAATCAGGTCCTATGTTCTAAGATGGGCTGAGTTTTAACAGTTTGGGGCCCTATTGAAAAATGTGATATAGACATGCCTACATAAAACAGGCATCCACATCCTACTGCAAACCTATGTGGTTTTAGTGCCAATCTGTTTAGATTAATCTGAACATCCAACCTGGCATCCTGTCTGCTTTTAGACCGGTCTTTGGTAAAAAGAGGCAACTATTTTTTATTAGCCAACAGAACTACTAAATACCACTTAAACTGAGAAAGGCCATTAGATTGGAAATAAGGAGTATGTAGGAGCTGCTGATACTCATTTGGCCACTTTCTCTCTGGCATGTAACCAGTGCCTAGAACTCACCTGACACCTGGAGTACTGGGGCACTGCTGTTCCATTACAGGCAGTAGCAGCACTCAGCACAGAGCTGCTGTGTTTGGTCAGACTGTATTAGCTAAAGCTGCACCAGGGACAGACAGCTGGACAGAAAGGAACCACCACATCCTGCTCGATCGCTGGTGCAGCCCAGCACTGCGTTCTACATTGCTAGCATCGTAGTTCAGATTGGTCCAGTACAGCTGTAGACCAATTCTGGGTACAAATGGGAAAAAAAAGTACAAAGGCCTGCAGGCAGCAAAGCGGGAATGCACAAATTATTGGGATAATTTCAGAGGCTTAATTCATCAGGTTAACTCTCTGGCTTAATTTTAAGTATGTCCTTAATGACTTAAATCAAGGTGAAAAGTCAAAGCTCCAGGGCCTGATGTCCTGTTGACCAGTCAGTGGTTGAAAAGAGATCATATACCTGGATTTTTAAAAATGCCATTTCTTTATAATAAGTGAATGCCATGACTTCTGAACAATGGCTTGTTTTGCCACAGTATGAAGGGGAAATATGTGACAATCCAGGACAAGAAAGATTAGAAAAAAGGAAATATGAAACTGAGCTGTTTGCTGACTTTTCCATTAACTAATCTTTATGATTTGCAAATGGTATGAACTGTCATAATACCAACAGGAAACATCACCTTTCAGTGACAGATTGACAATTGCTACAAAGAACGATTTGATGCACATTAGTACCAGTATGCTGGTGAGAAACACTGTCACACAAACAGATTTTACAATGCCTTTGAAAGTAGGCTGGGGAAGGTGATGGGGAAGGTGGTGAAACAGCACTCTGGGAATCTTGAGCTTGACTGATCTTAAGTAACTTGGTCAGATCCATTTGCATGCTGAACACATGCATTTCTAATTACACAGTACCCTTCTTTCCATAATTTCAAGGTAAATCAGGGTTCTTTCTAGCTCTTGAATCTGCTTTTGGGATTTGGTTAATGATTCTATCAATTCTAGCAAAAAAAAATAGCAGGAGGCAAGCAGTTTTAAAGAGAAGTGAATCAATTGGCACACTACAAGCTACTCGGTGATAAAGGGTTGTCAGAGCAATGTTTTTCTCTTCCAAAGCATTGAGCTGAACAATTGCTTCTGAGCAGCGTAATGCCAAACAGAATTACACCTTCTCTCTGAGCTGGCAATATTTGGGGAGGGGATTACCTACAAGAAATCTGGTCACATTCGTTAGGTCAAGGATATGCGTACTGAATGATGAAGGATTAACTGGAACATTAGACATAACTCTGAACAGAGAGGGAATAAGGATATAGTCTATTGACTAGGAGAGGATATTTCTACATACATTTATTTCCATTTATTTATTTATTTATTTGGCATGCTGTCAGAACCAAATCAAATCCACAGCTCTAGATGCGTTTGATCACTGCAACTTCATGTACATCCAAGAGCCATAACCTGATACTGGTTAGAGAATATAGCCAAAGACATTGTCTAGGGGTTTTTGCAGATTGTCTCATACGAAAGGAAGCAGTATGGGGGCCGGGTTGCCGAGAAACTGATACCATAGAACAACAAGGCAGTCTGTACCTGATTCAGTCACCTTCCGTAAGCAGCTCAGTGCCCCATTGAGTCTGGAGCACTCCTCATCTCTGGCACCACATCTCTTCATTGTTTCTTTCACCTTTGACTCATTCATTTCTAGTAAGGCATCTAAGGTTAGCTCCTCTGGTATTCTCTGCAGAAAAACATGATGATACATTCATTTTTTTTAATATACATATATAAATAAAACTGTCACTTGTTATTCTGATGTACTTTAAATAGTGCCACTGTCTCACTGCCTGGTCTGACTCATGATTTACTCATTTTGGTAGTGCACCTCTCTTAAGGATCACTGGGTCAGAAATGACCGTGCGGCAGATCTCAGCAGTGCTCAAGAGCTGCTCTCTCTCCTCCCTACATCATGAGAGACCAGGTGTATGCCTGAGTGTGCTCTGGATCACTAGGATGTTATGGTCATTCTCTGGTATTTAAGTTAGGATTAGAGGTGATTGAAATATTTTTCTCCCCTTGTGGAAAGTTTTCACTCAGTGTTTTTGAAAAGCTACTAATGAAAGCTTAACTTTTTCATTAAAAATAGCAGTCAGAAACAAAACAGGCCTAAAAGCTGAAAAAATGTCAGATAAAGATGTTTGGCTTTTCAGTAGGGAAGTGAAAAGTAAAAAACAGTGAGGAAAATTACTTCTTTTGTTAAACAAAAAGAAATGTTTTGACAAAGAGATAGCAACCTCCTCCTCAAGCAATTTTTCTTTCATTGGAGAACTAGCCTTACCCATATCTTGCTTGGAAAGATATTTGTGCAGAACTTCTTGTACATCTTAATGCACCAAAGCCCCCAAAAGTGATAAGGTTTAGATCAGGCAGACACAAAAGATACAAGAGACTGGAAAGCATGAAATGATCTGGTATTTCCTGACACAGAATTGAGCTGTGTCGCCTCTCTCCTCCCCCAGTCAAATGTTTCCAGTGTAAGTCTGCAGCAATTGTGGTTAATAAACAAAACCAGGATATTTAGCCCAGATACCCAGGAATTTCCCTGAAAGTTTTGCCTAAACAAACCTCACTGCTGCCTACTCTCACAATGAGATCACAAATTTCACAATATTTGGCCTCTTTCCTAAAGTTTCAACTCCTGGAACCAAGCTATATAAAAGGGTTTCAACTTTTATTTGAAAGGGAAACTCAAAAGTGTGTCTCACTGTTTGGAGAAACAAAAAGCTTGAAATCCTCTAGATTCTTAAACCCTGCTTCCGACTATAAATCAAATTTGAATTTGTTGAATGTCCTTTAACAATCGCATCTTTCTTAATCCAGACTCATGCCTTTGAGATCTGATGCATGACTTTTGATTTTAACTGTGACAGGGCTAGAAACAGCCTCAACCTATGGAGTTTTGTAGGTGGTAACACAAAGAATAATCACATAGTTTCCATTTTTAGTAACTGTTGCATGGAGCAAAGAAAAAGAATAAATTAAGAAAGGGTAGAAGTCTAAGAAATGCATCCTGCATCTGCTGTCACATGCCCTGAACTGGATGAAACACAAAACACAGCTGACTCAAGGAGAGGCCAAGAATTTAAATGAGCAGTAAGCACAAAGCAGGTCCATAGTAGAGCCAGAGTTCAATGAAGTTTGGGTAAATTTTCTTGTTCTTCTATAATTAATATTGGCAGAATAACAAAAGCACAGATATCCCAGCTGACGATGGGTATTATTATTCATTTTTCTGCACAGCTGCACCACCAAGATGCAGGAGTAAGACTGCCCCCAAAAGCTTGCTCCTATATGACTTCCACTTGGATAAAATGCAGGAGGCACAAAGAGTCCAATGAAAACACAGTGCAAACTCTGCCCTCCTGGAATTTCTAAACTGATATTACACTCCAAAGGACAAAAAACCCCAGGGGTTCAGATCATCTGAGCTGAAACTGGAATGAGTTTCCACAACTCAAATATTCCAGCATGAAGCCAGTACAGGTTTGCTCACACACAGCCCCAGCCAAACTGGGCTGATAACAACAGAATTAAACCAAGTCTTTATTATAGTTAGTTATTTCCCCAGCACCCCCTGAATTCCTCTCCCCGGCACGCAGACGGGCAGTTCACAGAAGCATCTTTGTTCAGCAGTATCACAAGGGCAGCTCTGCGATGCAGGATATCAGCCTCGCAGCAACACCAGCAGCTCTAAAAGGGACAGTGACTGGGGGCAAACATGCAATGAGTTTTAGCACAATTTGGAAGAAAGTTTTCTGCACCACCAGCCCTGTGCTCTGCAGCGGGGAAGCTAATGTTTCCCTATTAAGCATAAGGGAAAGCCAACATCTCTTAGAAAAACATTTATCCCATTTCATGCTTTTACACGGTCTTAGAGTAAGCTGGATTACAGCGATGTCATTCTTGAATTATCTTGAAACATTTCCTCACCCCCACCACTCCCCACTATGAAAACAGCCCAGATTACATAGCCACTGTTTTAAGCAGCAGCGTCATTCCAGATCCCAGTGTAAGCTACCAACCAAGTCACGTTACCCAGTATCACCTCACTTCCCTATCCTTCCCATGACACAAATGTGACCAGTAACTTATTAGAGCTATTTGTAAGTCAATCAGAAAAGTGGAAGAGACTAAGATTTCCTTGGGAACGCAAGCTTTTCCACCACAGCCAGCTCCATAGCCCAGACTTTAAATGGCCAGCGCAAGCACCTGAAATGCAGGGCCAGCAGGGATGGGACAGGTCACAGCACCGTTGGGGATCTGGTGTCTCCAGTGCCTGCTCTGTGGCAGGATCCAGAGTGGACAAGCACCACTGATCTGCAGTGTTAATACTCAGGGTAGTGACTGGCACAGCAGGGTATCAAGGCTGGGCAGCAAACAACATCTGGGCTGGCAGATATGCTAGTGAGCTACAATGCTTCATAAAAGTAAGCGTGGCATCAGGTACTGAAAAAGGTTCTCCCTGCCCAGTTTAGGGATCACAGGAAAGTCAGTAAAGCAAATCCCAATAAAATAATTTTTAAAAACCCCAAAAACAACAGAGGGTAGAAAAAAAAGGAGGAAATCAGTCTGGTCTGCAAGCCTGTGTCCGCTCAAGTAGCCAGGATGCAATCAGGTTCTCTTCTGTCGTTCTTTCACAAGGAGGGTGAAGTACAGCAGTTACCTAGGGCAGATGCCACCGTACCTTTGACAAGAGCCTTGTACCTGTAGTTAGTCCTCAGTGGAGTAAGAAATGGGCTATTAGGCCTTTGGACTGAAAAAACTAAGTATATACACTGAGTGTGTGCTTCAATTTGCAGCAGTAAGGCAGAATTGACTATTTTAACTTACCCCAAATTAGCTCTTCTAGTTGTGCTAGTATAGACAAGGCTTAACTGGGGAATTCCCATTTCCAACGTAAGAGGTATGTGGAATGGCATCCGGGCTCAGCTCCTGAGCGTAACAGCACACACACTCACTGCTCCCAAGGCACAACTCACAAGCACAAAATTGTTGAGCTCACAACAGGTACTGATGCCTGAGGATGGCAGGGATGGGGTGTTGCAATATTCACAGAGTGGGCCTGGGTCCTGCACAGTGGTGTTCAGAGCCTCACAAGTCCTTCTCTCATTCCCAGAGGGGAGCATAACCCAATGCTTACTGGCAGAGAGAACTTAGCTGTAACATCTTTGTCCCATGGCAGCTTGATAGTTAAGCTCCAGGATTGCCTGTTCTTGCAAGTCTGATGGTGTTTAGTGCTTTTCTTTCTTAAAGATCAAACCCCTGCAACCAGGAATCCCCAGCCTTTACTTAATTTTTAAGCCTTCCTGGTTGCAGAGAAAAACCTTGAAAACAATTTTTTTTAAATTACAAAGCATTCTAAACTATTGAGCTTTTTAGAAGTGTTAGGGCATTTTTTCCTTTGTCTCATTCACCCCTAAGCTGACTGGTTTCACTTCCTTTAAGCAGGTCTGTGCTCTACCACTCAATGTGTGGCCTGCCATGAAAAGCTATAATGGTTCACATGAGGCACTACTGAGCAGCAAAGGGCAGCCCCAGCTCTTCACTGCGAACTTTGCTTCTGCATCCCTAGCACAATCTCACACAGACACGCATCCTGACAAAGGCTCCAGCCTGCTGCTAGCTTGCTCCCTTCCTGGGCCTGCACGTAAAGTCCAGTCTACTCTTTTGCTCAATAGTTTAATTTTAGAAAGACAGAATAGCAAGTTGTAGGAAAGTATAAGTACAGAAAAGGAGATTATATTTAAACAATCCCAATGACCTTGAGCTGGGAGAGCTCAGACTTTCTGAACCTGCTGCCAGCCCCCATGACACGCGACAAAAGAAATAAGCCTTAAAAGGGGGGGAGGGAGGGGAAGTAAGAGGCTTTCTTTAAACAGCCACTCCTGTGCTGCACATATGTGGTGGCTTAATATAAAACTGGTCAACCTGATCCCTATAAGATTGGCCTGATATGATTTAGCTCTGTGTTAGCCCCCCAGCCAATGTGATAATGATGAGGGTCACTAGTTCAAGATGGCTCTTAAAACATGTTCAGTTGCTGCTGATGCTCTGACTCAGCTGTTGAGTTAGGGGGAAGAATGTCCCCTGTGAAGCACCCTGACAGCGTCCATCTCAGAGGAGCATGCGGTGGGCTCCAACCCCCTCAGTGCAAGTGCAATTCTGGGCCCTTGCAAAGGGGTTACTCCCAATCTTCAGCACTGAATGTGAGAAATGTGGGTCCAACAGACCTCTCTTTATCTGTTTCTTCATGGGTGCTGTGGCTTTAAAAAAATACAGCTTTAAAAAAAAATGCAGCTTAAAGGCTTGCATTAGGGCCAAGCTAAGTACCATCTCCCTGGGCACACCTTGCCTTGACTACAGAATGACAGGGTAAGCTGCAAGATATTCAGATACTACTCTAATAATAAGGTCAGATTAAAAAAAAAAAGAAAAAAAGGCAAGCAAGCAGGGGGGGACAGAATCTGCTATCAATCTTTTAGCACCTCAAAACTGCCAGCAAAATCTAAAGCCATACTCACCACACATTGCTCAGCAGAAGTGATGCTAAAAAACTCAAACCGGGAAATCATTCCTCTATACAACAGGTAAGAGGACTTTTCTACAAAGCCCTCCTGCTTCTCAGACATACAGACTGTGCACTTCATGGTACGCATGTTTAAAAGAGAGAAAAGTAAATCACAGTGTATCCAAGAAGCCATCCAAAGGTTAGTCTCAATTAGTCAGGGTGAAGAGTTCACAGTAGTGTAAGAAGGTCTTTAATCTTGTCTGGTGTCCAACTTAAATCCCTGAAACATGGCAAAAATGCTGGTATCTAACACAGCGGATGGGTTATTTTTGGTAAAGATTCCTCCCTGCAGATAAGCCTACGGAGCTAATGCTGCTGCTAGCACTCTGCAAAATTAGTCTGACCTGCTCCTCGACCTAGTAGACATGGCTCTTCCTATAAAGCCGGACAGTTGTCAAGGCCCCAAATGCCTCCTCTTAAATCAATACATTCCCTCACCAATCATCCTCCCGTAAAGCACCAGATGCTAGAAGAGAAAGCCCATTACATAAGGTGCTTAAATTCCCACTGATAGCTCTAAGCAAAGCATGTAAGGATGCTCTTAAGAACATCTTGTGCCTGCTAGTTGTTATTTTGCTCTGGTTTCCTGGTGTCCAGTGAAGAAGGTACTGAAAAATCGTTGTATTATTACATTTCTGGAGATTGTATGGGCATTCTGGAAAGCCTCTCACATGAATTTCTAGCTTGCATTAAGCTGTGAGTATACACAGGCAATGGTTTCACATAACATCTCCCTCTTCACTGTTTCACCTCTCACACAACAGGTAGGGCGGAGGGGAGCTGACAGTCTCAGGGCATTCCCATTCAGTTTGCTCTTTGTGGACAGGATAGCTGCTGTCACTACTTTTCTGTGGGAAGACAGATGTAGCAGTTGCAGTGTTTCACTGCAGATCCTGAGGGGTAGCGTGAGCCTCTTGCTGACCTCAAGCCATGAACGATTCACAGCGGGACAAGGCTGCAAGGGGCACCTGGACCCCTTGGCAGGGGAAGGGAACCCTGACAGTAGTGGAGAGTATTTTCCAAGAGCTGTTTACACTGGGGAGGGGCCTTCAGCTGGACCATAGGGATGGACTTTTAGATCCAGGAAGCCTGCAGGACACAGTTAATTTGCCTACACACAATTAGCACATTCAGGGTCTCTGCTATCTGGCAGTCCAGTCAGAGCTTCTGCTGCCAGACCCATGGAAATCCCCAACAAACAACTAAAGTCCTCACAGTCTGTTCATGCAGATATGCTGATAGAAAAAGATGAGAGGATACAGCTGTGGAAACCTGATAGGCTTAGGCAGATCTGCCTCTTCTATTCCCCCAACCAAAGTAAGGATGCACACACATAAACCCCACACTCTTCCTCCAACAATCGATCAGCACGATCTGCTACAAGCTAGATCACAGTCCATGCAAGTATAACCATCTGCCATGGTCTCAAAGTATCAATCTCATAGTATCAACCCTATGGGCAGCAGGAGACTCTTAGCAGACAATTCCTACTCAAGGCATGACCCTTTCCTGTTCTGCTCCCCAGTGAGCCAAGCGCTGCCCCTGGCTTGCTCAGGAACCACTCTTGACTACTTACAAGGCAGTAGGTCTTTGGCATAAATGCTAAATGGGGAACGAGACAAGTTTCACAAGCAAACAGGACGTATTACAAAAAATACATATACATTAGGAGTCAAATACATTTCCCCAAATGGAACAGCCATAAACCAGACCCAGCCACAGCACTGTTTCACCTGCTCCCACATAGTCTCCCTAGTGGCAAAGTTCTGCTTATGTCCAGCAATCACTACGGCAGGATTTGCCCCTCCCTGTGCATGACAGTTATCTACTCTAAAAACAGCTTTCCAAACTTGATTGACTGGAACCCCTGCTACATGGTGAGCAGGGCGGGTTCAGATATGTTTCAGAAGATGATAAGGAGGTAACTATGTTCTTAAGTTACTTTTTAAGATGGTAACAAGTTGTATGTGGGAACAAATATAATAGTTACGTTTCTGGGAAGAACAACAGTAAAGGCAGAGAGCATTTTTTTCTGTGCTAAAGAAAATAAGCCAATAGAGATTTTTTTAATCTCTTTTTTGGTAGACATGCCCCAAGCCCAGAACCCAGTAAGTAGCTCTGCAAGACACTTCTTCTATCAGCCCAAGAGTGGGGACAGCGCTATGTTCACATCCTCCTTCCCTCCCACTCCCCTCTCAATTTTTGACTCCAACTCTCAAGGGGAGCAAGACAATACAGATCAGTATATTTTTCTAGGTCCATTTTCAGAGCAACTTTTACCCACTGGAGACTACTACATAGCTTAAATGTATCTTCTGTCTGTATGGTTCCTTGTACTGTCTTTTGTAGTGTTCTCAGTTGTATCTCTTTTCCCAGTTTCCATCCACCATATTTAACCATTTACGCACCATTTTTGGTATTTAACTACACGTACACAGTGCTAATCAATCTCTGGGAGTCCTAGCCAAAAACAAGGATTCCAGCATTTCCTAGAAAAATACTTTGAAAGAAAGTTACAGAGCAATATTAACCCAGCCCCAGAGCAGAACCTGCTCCACACTAGCCACCATCTTCTATGATAAAAATCTCTCTGGCAACTGATTAGAGGAACAACAACAAAGAAACAGAAATAGCACAAGTTGGGGTGGGTGTTCAAAGTTTCCTCACCCCTCAGAATTGTGTATTCAGAGAGCAAACATGATCACAAACTCGAAGCTTGTATTCACCACCTACCTCCAAGTCTGCTAGGTCCGCACACAACAGCCCTTTCAGTCTACGCAGCATGACCGGCTGACTGTTATCCATGTTCACAGGAGTTTTAGCTGTTGCCCAATGCCATAAACAGTGCATTGTTATTACTATAATCTCTTCCAGAACTAAAAGATTTTACGAGCAGTCATTATTCTTGTTTTAAATATAGGTTTTCAAAGAAAGAAAGGAGCCCAACAACAAGACAGCAATTATAACAGCAAGAGCTTTCAAGCTTCACAATGTCTAGAGCAAGTCACTGAGCAAAAATAGTCTTTACTCTGGACTAGAGGAGTCAGCAGATATTCTAAATTAGAGCTGGTGCTCTATTTATGACAGGAGAGCCTGGGAGCTTCTGTGCTTCCCTGCATGGCAGCTTTATTTGGGAGAGGACTGGGAGGGGGGAGATAGGGGAGGGGAAGAGAGAGAGAGAAAAAGAGCATTGTTTTTCTAACCACTGAGCTAAAAAACTGCTTGCAATGAGGCTGTTTTTCAAAGGTGTTATGTCACAGATTAGCACAATCTTGAAATACTCCCTCCAGCAACACTAGAAATGCAAAGGGAATCAGAACCATTTAAAAAAGCAAAAAAACATGAACTCAGGCCTTTCTCCTAATTTGTCCCTGACAAGCAGTGGGCCACAGGAGAGCCCTCCACCTGCACGCACCTCCTACATTGTACCTGCTGTTTCTATTTAGATCTCAAAGGTGGCCAGGGAACGGCTCTGTTGCAGCTATTCTCCCAGACTCTACAGGTACTTGGCAACTTCTCCAACTAGTTTCAGAGCCTAAGAGGGCTATGTGCCTAACATGAATACACTATTACAACATTTGTGGGGTTTTGGTTCTCTCTGTAGCACTTTTTGGAAGCATTAAGAAGGAAACCCAGTATGACTATTTCAGTTTTATAGTGAGCTAACAGTATCTTAGAGATGGGAAGTAATTCCCCAGTGTATCTTGTACACCAGCCACAGAACCAGGTATGGGACTCGAGTGTTCCCATTTTCATTGTCTGACCTACGCAGCCTTGTCTTTAAAGGCTCCCTAACCACCTCTCTCCCCAGTCATGTCACAGGCAGTGTGCATAAAAGCTAAGCGAAAACATTATATATTTCTTAATAACTAACCTATTAAAACTCCGTCTGTCAGTGATTTCCATTTTGAAAGCATTCAGCTGAAATGCAGTTCACATGCTGTATGAAATCTAAGCAACAGCAGGAATGATCCCATGATACCTGTAACATTTCTGAAAGACAACTCATCACAAACGTCTCCCCTGCACTGTCTGCTGATGTCCATGCCACAAACACCAACAGTGGCTGCACTGCTATTTTCTAAGCAGTGAAATAACAGGACCAAAAAAAAAAATCACTGCAAGAACAAAGCAATTAGTTTATTAGCCCAGCTATTTCCATTTCCCCCAGATTACAGCCTGTTCCAGCATGCCTACTCAAAAATAATTTTAATGACCCAATGGATGTTGCATTTCTCCTGTCCAGCTAATATAAATGCTACAGAAGCTGTCTGCAGCTGCATTAAATGGATGCAGAACTTTTAAAAAATAACCATACATTTGGAATCACAGAGGAATTTAAATGCTTTGTACACCTCTTATATTTCTGTCCCAGAGAACAGAAGAAACATAGTTTATTACACTGGTCATTGCTTGGGAGGGGGTAGCAAGCGAGCACGAATAAAAATAATAACCAGCTGGAAAATGTTCTCTTCCTGTCGTAGACAGAAACCAAATTTATTCACCCTTTTTAGTGACCACATATATGGAAGGGCAGAGTCAACCCTGTTTGCTCCCTTAATTAGCAGGCTGTGGCAGATTTGAACTGTCCACCTCCTGCCCCCCTTCCTCCACCCCTTTTCTTCACCTCTTCCCTTCCCCCAGTTCTGCAGGCATCACAAAGGATTCAAAAAAGAGCTACAAAGACATTCTTTTAGGCTCAGGCAATTCCAGTAACCTTAGAAACCAACAATAGTTGGGAGCCTGGCAGTTTGGCCACAGCAACAGGCTGCTTTTCTGTTCTCTCATTGTCACTGCTGCACCTTTAGCTGTGCTACCCAAAACCTTTCTGGGGTGGAAGGCAATATCCAGCACCACATTCAAAATAAATAGCAGTAAATAAAAGGAACAACTCGGTCCTGAACTCATCCTATATCACCAGAGTCTGCTTAGTTACATCAGGACCAAGCTGGAATAACTTCCATGAAAATTTGCTGAATTTTTCACTCAGGCAGATTCCTGCTGAAGTCAAAGAAAATTTTTGCTTGTGTAAGGATCAAAGGAAACTGAATGAGAACACTGTGATCTGGCCTGCAGAGCCAAAAATGGGAAAAAGAATAGAAAAGGCCTTTTCTGCTTTGTTTAGCCATCAGTGGACTGAGCTCTACTTATATTGCCATTAACGTTACACTGAACTGAAGTGTCCCCAGTACAGAACAGCATGGGGAAGCCATGCACAGTCCAGTCCCAAGGGAATAATCCGATGTCAGTGCCCTGCAGTCCTGGAGTTCCCACAATGCGGCTGGGATTTCAGGCTCCTCTCCCCCCCCCCGCAAAAAGTGTCAGAGACAGGAGCTGGGGGCTTTGGCTTATCTGGCCATTTCTGATTCCAGCAGAAGTGTCAGATTATTCTGTGCAGTAAAGAGGCTTCCAGTGATTTGCATGTTAAGAATTAAACTGTAAAGATCAGAAGGAGCCATGGTCTGTGAGCATGAACAGCTGATGCCAGCCACCACAAAGACCACCACAGGAGAGTTATTCATTCCATTCTTTTACACTGATGCAATGCTCTTTGGTATCAGTTTGAACCAGAGACTTTACTCATGGTGGGGGGGGGTGTGTATATAAAATGAAAAAACCTTTCTTGTTTCTGAGCAAAGACTCCCACCCAGTCAAAATCCAGATCAAAATCCCCTTGCCCATTACTGGTTTGCAGTTCTCTTGATTTTGTAGTCTGAGTGCTGTGTGAGGCTATACAGTTTCAAAACCATCAGTCTGGGACAAACTTGTAAACTCTGACCTCTTTTGCTGGTCTAAATTTAGAGAGAGACAGTGCTATTGGCTATTTTTGGATCTTTACTGATTTATAATTGTGGCATGTACGCTTTTAGAAATAAATAGGCTATAACAGCTCAGCATTTTTGTCCACCTGTTGGATATGTCAGCGCACAAAATTGTAACTCTTGGTCCTTTTTTGGCTAGTACTGGACACAGAATATAGTATGGTACAGTACTATTATCTAAAAGGTAGTAAGTGATTAAGTTATGGTGTCATTCTCAGGCCTAGCAGGCAGAAGGAAAGGAGGTCCTGGTAATGCAGGACCTTTGTCTCATACTGAGCAACAGGTGTGAGGTGTTGCTTCAAACACTATTATGAGAAGATCCCTACTAACTCTGGGAGGAAGACAAAGTGAAGGGAGTGTTTCAGCACTCCCGCTGGGTGATCACTGCTTCTGGGAGAGAGGAAGCATGCTTTCCACCAGAGGTCCCTCTGTGTACCCACACACTCCCACCTTGCCAGAAAGTAAGTTCAGGAAACTAACTTAAACCCAGCAGGCAGCTGGGAATGTCTTGAAAAGGCGGGAAGGTTCTGTGCTGAGGGTTGTCTTCCCCTTACCTGTACAACTTCTTTCCTCACATTGACAATGTCTAACCAGTCATTGAATCTTGGGTAGCTGTTGAGCTCTGCTGT
>JANHGO010000002.1:52804148-52823944 GCA_024606505.1 Aquila spilogaster | reverse complement strand
ACCACCTACCTCCAAGTTTTCTAGGTCCACACAGAACAGCCCTTTCACTCTGCGCAGCATGACTGGCTGACTGTTATCCATGTTCACAGGAGCTTGAGCTGTCACCCAATGCCATAAACAGTGCATTGTTATTACTATAATCTCTTCCAGAACTAAAGGATTTTACAAGCAGTCATTATTCTTGTTTTAAATATAGGTTTTCAAAGAAAGAAAGGAGCCCAACAACAAGACAGCAATTATAATAGCAAGAGCTTTCAAGCTTCACAATGTCTAGAGCAAGTCACTGGGCAAAAATAGGCTTCAGTCTGGACTAGAGGAGTCAGCAGATATTCTAATTTAGAGCTGCTACTCTATTTCTGACGGGAGAGCCAGGGAGCTTCTGTGCTTCCCTGCGTGGCAGCTTTATTTGGGAGAGAGCTGGGGGCGGAGGGAAGGGGAAGGAGGAGGAGGTGGGAGAGGGTGAAAAAGAGCATTGTTTTTCTCACTGTTGAGCTAAAAAAACTGCTTGCAATTAGGCTGTTTTTCAAAGGTGTTATGTCAGAGATTAGCACAATCTTGCAATGCTCCCTCCAGCAACACTAGAAGTCCAAAGGAAACCAAAACCATTTGAAAAAACAAAACAAAACAACAACCCATGAACTCAGGCCTTTCTCCTGAAACAAGCAGTGGGCCACAGGCAAGCCCTTCACCTGCACACACCTGCACTGTACCTCCAGACCTCAGAGGTGGCCACAGCAGGGCCCTGTTGCAGCTGGAGGCCTCTGAGGATCACAGAGGAGAAAGTTCTCCAACTCTACAGGTAGTTGGCAACTTTTCCAGTTAGTTTCAGAGCCTAAAAGTCTCAGAAAAGAGAGAGCTATGTGCCTAACATAAAAAGGTTATTACAACATACATGAGGTTTTCTTTCTCCCTGTACTGTTGAAACCCAGTATAAGTATTTCAGTTTTACAGACGAGCTATCAGACTCTTAGAGATGTTAAGTGATTCCCCAGTGTAAACATGGACACCAGCAGCAGAACCAGGTATGGGACCCAAGTACATGCCCGTTTTCATTGTCTGACCCACTCAACCAACTCTTTAAAGGCTCCCTGATCGCTGCTCCACAGTCACGTCACAGCCTGTGCATAACGCTAAGGGCAGCCATTTTGTATTTCATAACAGCTAACCTATTAGAGCGCCTTCTGTCAGTGACTGCCATTTTCAAATGGTTCAGCTGAAGTGTTCACACGCCATATGAGATCTAAGCAACAGCAGGAATGATCCCATGAGACCTCTAACATTTCTGAAAGACAGCCCATCATGGACAGACATCTCTACTCAAAAATCACTTTAAAGACTAAATGTATTGCAGTTCTCCTGCCCAGCTAATCTAAATGCTGCAGGAGATCTCTGCAGCTGCATGAAGTGGGTGCAGAACTTTAAAAAAAAAAGCCACAGATTTGGAATCATGGAGCAATTTCAATAAATGTACACCTCATATTTCTGACCCAGGGAACAGAAGGAAAAACAGTTCATACCTTGGTCATTGACTGGAAGAAGGTAATAAAAGAGCACAAATAGGAAGAATGAACAGTTAGAAAATGATCTCTTCCTGACTTGGATCAAAACCAAATTTGCTCACCTTCTTTAGTGACTATATGTACAGAAGGACAGTCTCCCTGAATTATCAGGATGTGGCAGATTTGAGTTATCCACCTCCCTTCCCCTGCTCCGCTCCTCCTCTTCATCCCTTCCCCCAGTTTTGCAGACACCACAAAGGATTTCAAAAAGAGCTACAAAGACATTCTTTTAGGCTCCAGCAATTCCAGTAACCCTAGAAACCAACAATAGTTGTGAGCCTGGCAGTTTGGCCACAGCAGCAGGCTGCTTTTCTGTTCTCTCACTGTCTCTGCTGCACCTTTAGCTGTGCTACCCAAACCCTCACTGGGCTGGAGGATAATACCCATTTTAAAGCATCACGTTTAAAACAAACAGTAGTAAACAAAAGGTACAGTTTGGTCTCCAACTCATCCGATTTCACCAGAACCTGTTCAGTTACATCAGGACCAATCTGGAATAACTTTCATAGAAATCTGCTCCATTTTTCACTGTCTTTTTACAGGCAGATTCCTGATGAAGTCAAAGAAATTGTGGCTCATGTAAGGATCAAAGGAAACTGAGTGCAAACACTGATGTGGCCTGCAGAGCCAAAAAATGTGAAAAAGAATGGAAAAAGCCTTTTCTGCTTTGTTTTTCTGCCAGTAGAATGAGCTCTACTTATACTAGCATTAATGTTATGCAGAACAGAACTGTCCCCAGTACAGAACAGCATGAATAAGTCATGCATAGGCTAAACCCAATGAAACAATCTGAACCCCACTTATCACCTAAACACAGGCAGGATTTCAGACTGGGGGTGTTGGCTTGTCTGGTCACTGCTGATTCCAGCAAGAGTATCAGATGATTCTGTGCAGTAAAAAGGTCTCCAGTGATTTGCATATTAAGAATTAAATGATAAAGAATCTGTAAAGATCAGAAAAAGCCACGGTCTGTGAGCACGAACAGCTGATGCTGGCCACCACACAGAACAACACAGGAGTTATTCATTTCATTATTTTACACTGATGCAATGCTCTTTGGTATCAGTTTGAACCAGACTTCACTCACAGGAAGAGGCTTTTGTGTGAAATGAAAAAATAACAATTATTTGTTTGTGAGTAAAGACTCCCACTCTGTCAAAATCCAGACCACAGCTTCACACCTGCCCAGAAAACTAACTCAAACCCAGCAGGCAGCTGGGAAAGTCACAGGTGAGGGGGCAGGAAGGTTCTGTGCTGATGGTTGCCGTCTCCTTACCTGTACAACTTCTTTCCTCACATTGACAATGTCTAACCAGTCATTGAATCTCGGGTAGCTGTTGAGCTCTGCTGTCCTGTCATTCAGGGGCACACTCAGCTTGCACTGCCGTTGTCGGTGGATGTAGTCAATCAGTTTCACCTGTTGGAATCCAGAAAGCAAACCATTAAGTTCCCTGGGAAAGGCTGTCATCTTCACAAACAATGCTTGCATAGTACCAAAGCAAGGGAGATGTTGATCTGTGAGCGGGGCTCTTCCGTGATGTAACCATGACATACTCTTACAGGCACTCAGAGAAGCTCATACATGGAAGCATTTCCCTCACACAGAGCATCTTTATTCTTCAGAATTTCAGGAGAAGGTAGTGCAGCAGTTTCTCAGAGTTACGTTACATATGCAGAAGTTTCCCAAATGTATGTTGCCTATTCAGTGACCGATTTCAAGCAGGACCTCCTATTTCCTTGGTACAAAGACCCAGCAGAGCTTCCTTATCTCCTTGGTTCTGAGACGCAGCTCTTTCTGTTACCTAAATGAATTGCAGTGCAGGGGTATCCATTAACAAATACTAGCAAGCTTAATAATATTGTTACAGCTTGTATCAGTAGGACCCTGTAGGGCCCATTCCTGCAGGACACAACTCTAAATCCGTACCAACAAAAGTTCTGGGCAGTGGCTGGGCATCATGACAAAATATGGAAGGGCATCCCAGCCATTTGAAACAATTAATTACATTCAGTTTAAAGGCACTGCGCAGACAGATGCAACCTCATTCTGGATGCTGTGGGCAGTGCTAGTGCAATGTGCCGGATTTACCTGTCCTCTGACCCATTGCTCCTGTGTGTTCGTTACACTCTCTTTCATCTGGCCTTCATTTGGACTAGAAAGTCAGTGAGGCAGAAATAACCAATGTACCCAGAGATTATGAAGCCTGTTATCTGATGGGCATTTCTACTACAAAATCAGCATTAAAAACAGTATCATCTTAAAAAAAAAGAAGATTTAGATTTATTCCAAAACTTTGGTTACCCATCTCATGCTTAATCCACTACACAGAAACTGGCATATCAGGCACAGAATATTAAAAGGACAAGAAGGAATATAATTTGTACTGTATGTTTGCTTATCAAAAACAAAATACTCTCAAAAGATTTCTCACTATGTCACACATTCCCATGGGGCAGACTTACCCTTCAAAACCTTCCTAGAAAAACAATGCCTCAAAGCAAGTCAGCTGATCCATGATTTATAAATCCAAACATGTCCTCAGTCAACAAATTTTAGCATTTGGGACAAGATTAGACTATAAATGAAAAAAACAAACATGAATTCTTTGTCCACTAAAATCTCTCTCCTCTTGAGCTTCTGCTCAAAATATTCTTAGCCTCTATACCTGAAGATTATAGAATATATGTCACTTGTATGTTACACATGGAAAAGACAATTAGACCATTTCCTCCTTCCCTAGATAAAGTATATGTAAGAAATTAGAAGGAAAATGGATATTGTATTTGATCTCAACTAAGTGACCGCCATATGGAGTATAGTGCTTTTGGCATGCTCATCAGTTTGGGAGACTACTAATACTAGAATAATAATTATCCTAGAAAAAAAACATAAATTCTTCCTTGGCAGTACTGAGAGCACAGGATTAGATGCTATTGGATGCATGCTCTGATGACAGGCATGTAAGATGTGGGAGCACTGATCATCCAGCTGAAACCAGAGGAACTTTTCAATTCTTAACTTCTTAACATGGCTTTGGAGCATAATAACTAACAGAAATTACCTTGGAAATCCCACTCAATCTTTCTCATTCTCACTACTTATTTTTGTAGAAAGGGGAGGATAACACTTCCTTTTTTCCATCCCTTGCTTCCTGCAGTCAGCCCCAGTGCTGCAGAGCAGTGCAGAGCAGGCTCTGCAGGCAGCTGTGCTGCACTGTGCCAATGATGGGTTCGGAGGAGAGCAGAGTACCACGGGACTGTCCCCACACCAGCTGGGGAAAAGTCAGCTCACTCCTTCAGCATAGTGCCATGTGCTAGTGTGACTGCGACTTCTGAACACTGCTGCAGCTTGCTGTGCTTGTACCCATTCTCAAAGACTGGCTGTCAGCTGTGCCATCCTACGCAGTTGCACTTTCGTCTGTATGCAACCCTCAATTAAGATGTCTCTGCAGTATGCATGCTCTGTTCCTCCAGAGTGAGCCTAGTGCACACAGGGGCACACAAGATGTCTTGGCTGGCTAACGTAGTCACAACCTTCTGCTTTCTCACTGTCATGTATTTTCACCTAACCAGTGAAGTCCCCCATTTGCAGCCAGGTCTATAATGACCCTGGAGATGCTGTTCAGAGTATTTTCATGCTAGCTGCTTGTTTTTTTTTTCTGCTACTCAGTGTACTTTTCCCCACCTCGTGCCTTGGCTTTGTGTCATATACAGTCTGACACACTCCAGCCAGCTGGCCCGCATTAGACGTGGTGTGACTTTGAAAATCGTCCTAGTAATTAAAATAAGTCTGTGCATATCTGGAGTGGAGGTAATTCCCATGTTAGGGGAAGGAGCTGGAAATATTATATTCAAAGCGATTTTTCCACAATTTAGATTGAATGTTGTCACAGGTCATACCTAGGATTTTTGCCCATCTGCCCTAAAACTCCTTTGTTAACAAGACTGACTCACATTCTCCTCATTTGGGTTTAATTCCACTCAGGATGCTTGGTTCTGCTCTTACTGCCTCCAAACATAGCATGTTTGCATCCTAACTTATTTCCCCAGAGGACATTAGGGCAGAAATTAGAAAAAAAGGGAATCAGCTGTGAGTAAGGATAGGAACAGAACAACCAAAGCCCTGACAGAAGGGAGGGGAACTAGAAGTCCAGGTAACAAAGCACCCAGCAAGAATGGAAGCAATAGGAATGAAGAACTGGTTTGAAAAGAGAGGGAAGGGAAGGTCTGTTAATGAGGGTCAGAAAGAAGAACTTGCAGGAAGTTTGAGGACCACTCAATAGCCCCCAGTATGCCAAAAGCCATCCTACATGAATCAAAAATAGCACAGCTTCCAGGCTGTTGCAATTGACATGTCATGGAGAGCAGGGGGATGACAGAAATCACCCAAGCATTCTCTTTTCTGGAGGCCATTCCAAGTAAGGTTCAATGACTGCGTGCACTTTGATACACAAACAGCAACCACAAAACCCAGCCAAAGGCAAACCAGTCAGCCGCACGCCAGTAAGCCACAGTGTGCAGAATTCCCAGGGTGCTGCTTCATGTTACTGCTTCTTTCCCCAGGACACCTCACCCCTTTGCCACTCCTGGGTATTCCTCAAGGTTGCTGAGCACCTAAGGAAAGGTTGGTGAAGTGATTTTAAAACTGGTACAGACACCCATGACATGCCAACCAGTAAAAGTAGCAGCTTGGCTCCTCTGTCTGTAATGTTATTTTAGTGTAGCACCTCCCTTCAGGCAAGATCTATTTTCCTGGAAGAAGGATGAGGTATCAGCATAGTCTCTAAAGCCTGAGTGCCACATTTAGTTGGATGTAGCTCTAATGATATGCAAATCCCTTCAAAGTAGCACATGACCCAGTATAAACCAGGGAACTGCAAGCACTGTGTTAAGAAGGGGCGGGGAAATCTGTTCCAAAAACCACAGTGGAAGGCAGGATGAACTTAACATCTATTTAGAAAAAAGAACAACAGAAGTTAAGTCAAATAAATTTTCCAAATATATATATGGCCTCACATTAACTTCTGCAACAATCTGCAAATATCATTAGAACTGCATCCTGCTTTAAACAGGGATATTCCTGAAATAGTCACTTTTCTCACATCCCCCGCAAAAGCTTTTCTCACCAATGTCAGTGCAACACCAGAAGCATCACATTCAAAATGGGACCTTGACTCCAGGGAGCTGGGCCCCCTCCCAGCTCCGCCACCGGTACATGCTGTGTGACTGTCAGCAAATTAAGTAATCCACTCTCTTCTATCTGTGCGCAGCTCTGCCTGCACAAACTCCCTGCATCAGGTACTGTCTTCAGTTATTTTCATACTGCTTAAAGAGTGTGGATTCAAATATTTCCATTCTGGGTTCACCCAGAGCATAACCTCCTAAAGGACACCACAGGAAGGTACTCTGTGTAGTACAGATTTCAATGTCCGAACTTTTCTTTTTCACTGGATATACCAGAAATGTAATCCTCTAAAATGGAGAAGTAGTCCGACAGCACGGATCCGAGTATCTCAGATTGCCAAGTCTGGTTTTCCCATGACAACTCCTTCACATTTACTGATTTCCCCTCTTCCTATAAATAGTGTATTTGCATTCTTTTCCCACCCTACATGCACCACGCTTCTCCCCTAGGATGGATTTCATTTTGTTATTTCCTGCCCAGACTTTTAACTCAAGAACAGTTAGGCTTTAATAGCTGAGCTGTTGCAAAACCCTTTTCTGAGAATATAATAAAACTTCTGGGTTCAGTGACGCACGTAAGAAACCCACAAACAACATGCAGGTCTCCAACCACAAACTAGACGGAGAGATAAAGCCAATAGTAAGCTATTCACTGCCTGCTTGCCAAACAGCACAGCCTACTCATCACAAATGGCAAACCCCACGACAGAAGCAGCAATACTCCAACTGCCTTAAACCCACAGAGATGGGAAGGAACAAGAACAGAGACAGGATATGGAGCAGCTGGAGCAAATCGCTGCGCACAGGGCGTGCTCCACTAGAGCCCTCCTCCTCCCTCTCTAGTGGAGTTAATGGCAAGAACATCCAGTTCTCTTTCTCCTTAAGAATTACACATGAAAAATTGGATTTCATGCATTTGGAAGCCAACTATCTCTCAGAGCTTAATTTGTCAACTGCGTTTTGTTTAAATTTAGACAATGGTAGCCTATTTCAGAAGTCACTAAAAGGCAAGTGCATTATACCTGTACAACCCTTGTACACAGAAAAAAAAAAAATCAGTCTGGATTCAAAGCAGTTGATCCAAATAGCTTATTCTCATGGTTTTAATGCTCACATCTTTGAATGTCCTACAAATGCAGCAACGATCATTATCTTCAATTTAAAAAAGAGAAACTGAGACCTAGAATGGAGATAATACATTAAAGAACTTGGGGACAGTCAAAGCTACTCTGATAGGGACTCTACTATACCAAAGTAGCAGCCAAGATTGCTTCAGAGTATGAGCACTTTGAGACTGTTAAGAAAATGTTTCTGTATTTTCACAAAACCTATCATGTTCTGCTGGCTGATGCCTTCAGCTTCTCTAGAGGACCTGAAATGTATAGAGTGTTTAGAAGATAGGTGTTTGCAACATCTAAAATAGACAGCTGACATTAATCAACAAATCAAGCACACATTAAACAGCAGCTCATGCTTCTTCTGTCCTCAGAGATGAAATCTCGTGGAGTCTGGCAACACTTGGAAATTCAATGTGAGCTTCCACTAATACTTCCACTTACTGCGTTGCAGTTTAACAAGCCAGTGGCTGAAGTTTTAAAAGGATCAGATCAGTGGATGACCCAGCTCTTACATGCAGCTAAGAGAAATGCAAATCACCTATATTCTATCAGATGGGAACTAATCAGGAAGGAACTCCTGTACTAACTTCCTGCCGAGAACACGACCCAGAGGGCAAGGTGCGCTCACTGAAGTATCAGACAACAGCTCCTGCTGCAGCAGGGCCCTGCGTGTGTGTCCCTTGTAGTACTGGAGGGGCAGTGTTTCTACCTTTGGAACCAAAATTTCTGATCTTGGAGCTTATCTTCATGTGGACACTGGGGGACCTAAGATGAGTCATCTAACAGTATCCAGTGAACAGTGGATTCACTTCACACCTTTAGCTGACTTTGTCTGTTTTCCCCAGTGCCAGTATATAGACAAACCCTAATTCAGACCCAAAAAATCTGGAGCAACATGACTGCTGAAGAGAAAAAAAAAGTCAGAATCTGACTTGCCAAATTTGTCTCTGAAAGTCATGCTCAGAAACCATGTGAGAAACTGACTGAAGATCTCAACAATCATTCAGAGACCAGCAGCCTGTGAGCATGCTTCAGGAGACTTTTTTCAAAGTCATCTGAACTGAAGAAAGGTGCCACTGAGTTGATCCATGGAAATTTAAGAACTAGTATTTCATTTTTATAGAGCAAGGTATGCAGAAATACTATACAGAAATATATTATACAGAAATAGCTGTGAGGTCTATCCGACAGACTGCACGTGGAGCAAGGAGCAGAGGGATGAAGGATCACAAGACACAGCTTCTAGTCTCAGCTCTATGAGGATCTGAAAACACAATGCAAGCCACCCCACAAGCACTCATAAGCCCCACTGGTTCAGTCAGCCATCCTAAACAGTTCTGGTTCAAAGCGATGGTTTGCAAAACTCTTCAACTACCAACAGACTTTGTCTTTGCAACTCCTACACACCACCCAACCTACCACTGAGCTGTTCCTTAGCTCAACTTGCCTGAAGCAGCTGACTCATCTGAATGCCTCCTGGCTATCTGAATTGTTATCATCCGATCATGGTATCACCAAGCAGCGTCTGAAGACTGAAATTCTCCTTTCCCCTCAGTGTTCAGAGGAGTAATTTGCTGTGAGCATAAGGACAAAGATAGCTTATGGCAATGTGGACTGTTCTCCCTCTAGTATAAAGAAAACTAAGCCATGCCCACTCTTGCTTGTCTTAACCACATCTGTCTGATTAAGTGGGTCTGTAGTCTTTTAACATGACATGTTAATTTAGCAGGTAAAACTGATCCAAAGCTATTCATAAAAAAATTTGTTCAACTGCATAGAAAGCCATCCTTCCCATCTAATCTTTCATTAGAAACACTCAGATGAAACAGAATTCAGGTAGTGAGTCAGCTTTTTTCAAGGCAAGCATAAGAGCTACACAAGGGCAAAACATGCAACACAAAATAAAGAGATGCAAAAAACGTTTCACGGAATTACTTGTATCCTACAATATGAGACCACTCAGTTTTTCATGCGCATGATTTTGCCCTCAACAACAAAACTGAACACACTAAAGGATAATATTCTGACATGCATCTTCACCAGACAAACAGGAGGAGGGCCAAGTCCACAGATAAAACGTTACAAAATAGCTTGTAGCAGATCCATTTATTTATTTGAGATGGTATCTGAGAAAGGGAACTCATACACATGTCAGACGCTGACCCACAGTCAGCAGAATTCGCATCACATATTTGAGCCCAGCTGCCTCATTCAGTGGGAGCAGCACTCCTGTACCAGACCGAGGCCCAGCCTGTAGTTCTAGCTCCACTGTTGCAGCAGCCACACCACTCACTTCCTTGTGTCTGTCTCCCATCCACCACTATTGATTACACAGGTGCAAAAGCACCAGGTATATAAGTTCTTGCTATTCTGGACCACAAGCACAGTCTCCTTTGAAAAAGACAGCTTGCAGAACAGTGCCACTGTTTTGAATTCCAAAAACAACTGAGCATACACGCAAGACCCCAGGCAGTATCACTTTATTAAAAATAAGGAAGGAAGAGGAAGAAGGATTAAACACAGTTTGCACAAGCCAAATTCAAGGAGAAGTTTTAAAAACAGATCAGTTTTTTTCAGTCCTCTGATCTCACCACACTAGATTATGGCAGCACAAACTGCTACGGAGCTTCTAAAAAGCAGAGGAAATTGGAATGATGGCAAGGACAGGAACAAGAGCTCTGAAAGACAGCAGCACCATGGTGCACTGCACTGCAGGTCACACTGTGCCACAGTGAGGAAGCTGCACGAATCTGCATCAGCTGAGGATCTGTGCATGGGGTTCTCCACACCGGCCTCACTTGCAGCAGCTACAGCAGAGACTCCCAGCAGGGCCTCCCACTTCTGCAGAACCCAGACATCTGCACTGGCTTAAGGACTTTTGGTTTGGGTTAAAATAAAAAAAAAAAAAAAAGGAAATAGTTTCTCAATGCATTGCTAAACAAACCCTGCAGAACAGGACCCAGTGCAAGCCAGCAAAAAAGTGTATACACAAGGTACATTTAGGGAAAAAAAAAAGAAATTAGTAAATAAAAACAGAGACGTAGAGGGATGGGGAGAAATGGGGCATCAGATGAGTGCATTTTCTTTTGAACCTTCAGTCATGCCTGCGGCTGACACAATAGCCACTGCCCAAACACTACAGTATGTTATTTCTGCTTTGTTAGATGATGCAGACTGCATCATTTCTGGGTCACTTGGAGGCCACGTCCCACCTCTCCCCTCCTTTCTTTTTCACAGCAACCAAGAGCTGTAAACACCCAGCTGAGGCCTCCCAGCTAAGGGTGGGAGTGGGAAGATGACACTGCACAATCAAGCGGTTCCCCGTACCTGATAGCAAGATTTTCTTTGGAGATTTCATACAAGCCTAATGCAGCTGCAGGCACAGTCCTCTGCTTAAATATCAAAGGTTTCACACCCAGTGCACACTAACAATGAAAGCTCTCCCCCTTCCTCTGTAACCCAAAGTCATGCAACTGCAGCAGAATGACAGAGAGCTCTCCAAGACTAAGAATTGCATTTACTGTTTGCTAAGAACAACCCTGCTGCTGCCACATCAGATCTGCAGCTCAACCTTCCCTCAGCTCAGAATTCTTTTCAGCATTCACCTAGCAACTTCAGCTCAGCCATGACTCACTAAACTTAACTGTATTTCCGTAGGGAGCACAGGAAGAATAATCCTTCCCCTTACAAAGGGACACCATTAGTGCCAACCAGCCTGAAGACCTGTTAAGGTTTTCCATCCACTCATGAACTTAGTGCATGTGCCACTTAGCAGGCTTATGGTTTTACCTGCCATATAGAAAACTTCTGTCCAAACACAGAGCATCTCCTGTTCTCACTCAAATTTGATTCCCAGATCCCATCTCTGTTCACTTGCAGCCAAATCTCAACCAGCTCCAGCAAACTGAGTGACAATCTGGAAGAATATCACTGTGAGTTTTGTCCTCAACAGCTAAGGCTAAGCAAAGCCTAGCTCAGCACAGTTTTGGCCCTTAACCAAGGTCTTTAGCAATAAGATAACAAATGCCTGTCAGAAACGGACTAGACAGAGCTAATGATGCCTTTGGCAAGACAGTAGAAAAGTTCTCCTGTGTTCCCTTCCAGGACTTTCAAACCTCAAAACTCAGTGCCACAGCTGAGACACTAATCCTTGTCATAACAGCTCTGATAGAAATCTGGAGAGCCTCAGCAAATCAAAAACTTCCATTTCCCTGCCTCAACAAAAGACCAGCCTTGAATAAGCAGTTGGAACCTAGCATCAGATCCTTACTCTCCTTCCTATTTCCTGCACACTCCTAAGTGAGCCACCACAACAGCAAGTTTAGAGCTTACATACTTTGCTGGTTCTGCAGTGTAAAGTCTTCAAGTCTCAGTCCTGGTTCCATAGAGAGCACAAGGCTGGGGAAAAGGGAGGAGTTTATAAGGTGCATGGATCCTAAAAGGATTGCAGATAAACAGTTCCTTGTCCAACTTAGCTGCGGTAGCTCATAAAGTTATACAAAGGTGAACAGAGCCTGATGATAATACACTAATAAGTCCAGCAGCTTCAGGTTCAGGATTTCTGCTCAATCTCTTGCTCACATGACTGCATCAGAGGAAGGACCCTGCTGAGTGACAGCAATGAGAAAAAGAGATAAAAACATGCCTGCTTATGAGAAAATAAAAAGACATTGTTACAAGTCTGTATGCTATTCTGTAATGGAAATATCCATTCCTAAGGAGCAGTGGCAAAGACAAAGGGATTCTATGTTTTATTTTTCTGTCTGTGAACTGACAGTTCAGGGTGCTGGACACAAATTCACTCCTTAAGCTCTGAGAATGTTCACAGCAGCCAATCAACACTTCATAGTTACACAAGATCACTCATGTTTTTTTCGGGTTCCTTTCTTTTACAGTATATTATCTTGATCTTTCCAAAAGGAACACAAATATATTAAGCATTATGAAAAATACTAACCTTCCCAGGATGCTTCTGAAAACCAAAGCACCATACCAATGCAATGAAAGACACTAAGTGCCACTGCTACTCTACTACACCTCCTGCTATGTGGGGTACAAAACACTGCTGGAGGTAATTTTTACAGTGCTCCTCCACAGTAACAAGGCCAGAAACTTAGTGAAGGCCTACAAATGTTTGAGGGATCCAGCAGTGCAAACAGCAAGCAGCAGACTCTTACTAGCTTTTCAGCTGGGACCTGATTCAGACAATACTGGAATTATCAGAAATTTTCACAGATTTCCCAGAGTGCTGGATTAGGTCCTGCTTGCGTTGTCTGGTACCCAAACAATGCTGTTGTCTGAGTTAGAAACAAAAGCACTGGGGAACTCAATACAATCAGTTTGGCTGCCCACCATGCACTTTTTTATGCTAGCACTTTTCTCCAGAACAACTGAAAAACTTCAGGCTTAGCAGCACATCCTGTTTCTAAATACACAACCCATTCAGAAAGAAAATCATATATGTAAAAATAAATTATTTTTAATTTACAACATATATTTTATGAAGCATTCCCTACCACTTCATACCACTTTGTATTATCATTTAAGAGATGTTTTCATTATGCAATGAATCCAAATACAAAAGCATGCTGCCTGTAGACACTGGCTTTCCACAGTTACCTGAAGAACATTCTCCTCACATGTCTAAATGTTAATAGGGGGGTTGGGGCTTCTGTGTTGTGCGTTGTTTTTTTTTGCATCTTCAAGTGAAAATGGAGGAGGGAGATGGCTGAGAAAACAACATGCTTTTTTAAAAAAAATGTCAGCTATAGGAAATTGCTTAACTAGAATGTGGCAACTTGCCATGTTCCCTGAAAGTATCTTTTAAAACAGAAAACCAACTACAAAATTGCACTTTGGGATTGTCAAAAAAATCCAAAGTACACTAAATCCCCCTCTGCTTAAAATATTTTGGACATATACAACATCTCCTTACTTCAGATTTTAAGAAAAATGGTAGTAGTGATCTGCCGTGCACTGAGGATCTGATTTTCAGTTTGCTCATCAGTTGTACAGGATGCTTCCTAAGCACTACGTATAATGCACTACGGCACAGTCAAAGCAGGAAATACAAGAATGAAAAATCTTTTGTAGAAATAGAAGCCACCAAGTAGAAAGCTCATCACCCACAGCTCAGCTCTGACAAAGGTTTCTGAAACAATTCAAAAATAAAATGGACTGTATGAATTTTCTTTTTCTTTCCTCTGGGGCTGGATATGCCATTAGTAAGTGGGAATCACACAGAGCTTGTTTGCCTGGTCAGCTTTCTTTCCTTCTCAGTAAACAAACACATAAACCCATATAGCTTACCCTTCCAATTCCCTCTTTTTCTGCAGTACCATGTGTCCTCAGGTTACCCTTTCTGCCATCTCAGAACCAGCAACATCACTGTTGCTGACTAACCTCTTTTCTCTTACAAGTGGGCAAACAACGTAAAGGGACACTGAACTCTTAGCCCAGGAAGTCTAAGGCAGACCTCCCTTCAGGCAAGTATCCCCAAAACAACTCTCATGCAGCATGCCAAGCGCATCTCATAATTATGCTACAGCACACTGAACACAGGAATTCCAGTTATGCCTGGGGTATCTTCAGTTCAAGAATCACCTCTCCTCCAAAACACTCCCGACTTCCTAATGGAGAAGTATTCATTTACAGTCCTAGTATATTCACCTAACTCAATTGTCTGCAGAAGGCTTAAGATTTGTGAGATTTAATGCAGTTTAAGAAACTTACTTCTATGCACTTGGAAACAAGGGAGAACATCATTCTTGATAGCTAATCACCAAAAACATAGGAGACACCTTCCTGCAGTAGATTACAGATAAAAACTCGTCTCTAACACCCCAGGACCTCTAAAGGAATCTGTTGTAATGAGAATGAAGGACTGCTTGAAGAAGTTTGGGTTTAATGTGAGATGTGGGGAAATGCTATGAAACAGAAGAATGGTGTTGCAGAAAGACTTTTTTTATTTCCTTTTTCCTTATTCTTTTAAAATTACTGAGGTGAGCTACATGCAAAAACTTTACCACTTGACTGTGCTGTAAGACTGTTCTTCAGTTACTGGGTTTCTGTGACTGTTGTATGAGGTTTTCTGCTGTAGTGGGTTGCTTTTCTTCCTACTCTCCCTTCTGTTCTGCAGGAAAATGAGCAGGAGTGAGGCAACAGGAAGAGTAGGAGTTCCCTCTACAGAGGCAAAGCAGGATGTGACCTCTGTTTCCTAAATAGGGCAGAAATGGTAAGAACATGATATCCAAGTTGGTGTCTTCCTAAAGCAAGGAAAGACTATATCATGAACCAAAAGCAAAGCTGTTTATCAGGGGTTAGAAACTGTGCATTTGATGACATCGGACAGTGCTTTCTAAGATAAACTTAATTAAGTGCAAGGAACTTAATAACTATAATGATGGATTCTTGCTAAAGAATGCTTAAACACTGTAGTACTTGATGAAGCCTCAATTGCTAATCTTTGATCTTACAAAGTATTGGAGCTGCTCCTACCTGAGAGCATCCTGCAGCCTTGGTGCTCTGTTTTCATTGACAGGGTGTCTGGAACCTGTGCGACCTGTTTGTCCAGCTGAGAGGCAGCCCTTCCCCACTCCGTGCTGCCCTACTAAACTTTGCCTTTGAATTTAACAGCCTCTCGTGACACTGGTTTCCATGAGCTGCCTGACCCCTTGCTTTCCAGAGCAGCATACAGATTACCACCTGGAACAAAGGAATGAGTGTGAATTATCGTAAGGTAGCCTCATCTCCAAGTACAGATTCAGAGCCAAAGTCTTTTCAGTCTCAAATCTAAAACTCCTGTATTAGCATGCAGATGACTAGAGTTGAAGGAGGCTTTTTTAAGTAGCCCAGCTTCCTTACTACTTCAGTGTTTCTGTGCTGGTTATGGTTACAATTGGCTTACTGTTGTCAGGGCTGTACTCAATGCTAGAAGTGAATACTTTGTAAATATCTAGTTCAGGCTCTTATCTCCAGTCTAGGGGACCAGCTTCTACACATGCCTGCCTTCAAAGCCAGAGCCTTGTCCATTAAGGATTTCTGGTAATATCCTAGATTAATAAAAGAGAACAAAAAATTAGTTAAGATGACTAAGTGGGATAGTGGTAGCTAGGATGACTGAACTCCAGAGTAGCTACACCTACATACCAGAGCAGGGTTGTGACAGCAGGTGTAATTGCTCTGCCATTAAAGTCAGAAATAGCCAGATATGCCTGGGCCATTGAGTTCTGCCCCCCAGCCCGGCAAAGTAATTCTGCATATGTTTTATTCACATATGTCCTGATTCAGAAGTTTGAACACATATCTGAGGCAAAGGTAAGAACTGTACAATACGTCTCTAGAGACTAAAAAGGCAAACTTCCACTGCTATTTTAGAGCTTAGTGGTCCTTCTATCTCCTTTCTACTGGAAGGGGTCCTACTTAGCCTACTATGGATGACTGCTGAGCTAGCTTCTCACAGTGCTTCAACACTAGCTTGCTTTTCCTTTTAGCTGAAACACTTTTATAGGAAGCTAAGTAAAAGTGACCTAGAGTTTGTTTATGCTTTCAAAGGGTATAAGTTTTGTGCTGGAAACAAGTGCCTCTAACCAGACTGACTCCGTACTACAATAATGACTGGAAATGAACTCTGGACCATCGGCTCCCAGCCGATCTGGGTTAGATCATGATGCATAAATAATAGTCAACTCTGGGGGTGGGGAAAGGAGAAACTGCTGCTCTTTCAGTAACATGGAGCAGCCTCCCTTCTGCTGCAAAGGCAAATACTCCTAGCAGCTGCACAAAGCCTCAAATCAGCAATGATATATATGGAACCAACAAACACAGCACTGGGAAGAGAGAGGAAAAAGCTTTAGGGTTACAAAGCAGCTGAAAGGAAGGACCAGGCTATAAAACAAGGTACCATACAGTTTCACTTGAGTTTGAACACTGAGATTAGCAGATAGCCTGTCACAAGTTTGCTTCATATACCAGACCCAGATAAGCAATGCTAAGGCTGCATTTGTCTCATAACCGTACCATCTGTGATAGTCATTCCCACGTGAGAATTACAGTGCAATGTGTACAGCACAAGTGAAGTTCCTCCTTCTCCTATTTCCACCTTCATCCCGCCTCCCAAATACTAAGGACCATGAGGACTACAGGCACTTTCTCTGAAAGTCTGCCCTATCTACTTGTTGGAAGAGGTTAGAAAAGTTGTAGAGTAGAAATGCTCTCATTAATAGGTGGACTGCCTGCAGTTCCTTTTAGCTTAGACTATGTGTTCAACTTTTATGTTGGAACAATAAAAAGACTCCTTTATTGGATTTGGCCATTCTGGAGAATGAAGAAGTAAATTAAAAGTCCTTGTCACATGGTCTCGCAATCTTGGTAACTGTTCTTTGTCCTTGTGTAGTGGATCTGGAGAAGTAGTAAGCTGCAACTTCTGATCTCAAAGCATCTGCCTTCTGAGCACAGTGCACTTTCTGTACAGATGATTAAAGGTTTTCGTAGGTTGGAAACCAGCAACAGCAGAAGAGCTGGAAAGAGGACTCCAACAATGCCTACATTCTCTTTCAAGCCTAGTTTCAAATATTATCCAAGATAACTATATCAAATTTTGCACTTGGTTGTTCAGCTGCAGTCTAGACAACTATACTTGGGTGTAGGCTGGTATCCTCCCTTGCTGGGGCTTTCTCACAAAGCTGAACTGGAAACAGTCTGAAACAGTCCCTGATCACAACCGAGAATTGATACATTTGTGCAGGATTACAGCTTAGTACACCTTGATATACTGATGTTATAGACCATCCAGAAGCCATTCAAGTGAGCTAGGAAATTTGGTATGATGAGTCAGCAATGCATGCAACACTGTTATTCATGTAGTTAATAATAGAGCAACATTTATTTTTTGAGCTCTAAATCAACAAGTCCACCTGGTCATCCAACTTCTATTTGCTCATATGGAGTTTGGACAGGATTTGACATCCATGAGTTTATAGTCAACTTTAACAATTCCTGGTACTGGCTTCCATCAGTAAGGCAAAGAAATAATCCCTCTGCCTTCTACAAATAGCACGCTTTCTCAGTTTGTTTTCCTATTTGAGTGCTGTTTCCTATTACCTTGCTCGTAAAAAAAACACTTAATTTGCATCAGACTGAAGACAGTACAAACAGCACTGCTGTTGAAATAGCGGGATCTTCAAGTGAGGGTCAAGGCCACACTGTTTAAGGTATTCAGCCTTGAAAGGCACTTATAAAAGAACTGAGTCAGCACAGAGTAGAGCTAAATTCAGCTCTTAACTCTTGTTTTAAAGTGCTTCAACTCCATTGTTTTCAGCACAGCCATATTCAGCATCTACTATTGTATATGAAACATGGGCTCACATAACCTTACGTTCATTTAATGTGAACTGGATAACCTCAAGGAACACAAATGGGGTCCTAAGTTAAAGCCAGCTGTACTCTTTGCTACAGGTATGTCACTTATGTGATAGCTTTAGCAGACCAAGTGTTTCATCAAGTGATATGGCTGTAAATAATTTACCAGCAACCCCATAACACTTGATTAAAACCTACTGAAAGATCTAATTAAATTGTCTCTGAAAGAATAGATAATGATATGACAACTGTGTAAAGGGCAGATGGCAAGTGGAAGCTCATCAGAACATGAGAAAATAATTTAGAAAAAGGGTACCTTTATCTGCATTGAGTTGTGATGATCTCTACTTGTCTGATGTTGGCTGTTAAGGAAGTCATTTTCTCTTTCTGCCTCAGGGCATCTGAAGCACAGCAAGAGTACTGGCTGTCCTCATGAGTGTCATTTGGGCATCTGTAGAGTACGTAGCTAATCTCTTAGGCAACCAAGTTAGAAAGCATTCACTGCATCTTTTAGTGATGAGCAGCAGATTGGATACATCCTATTCTAGAAATAGGTCAGACTTGGACAAGTCAGGCAGCAGTAGACACACTATGGAGTTTCAAAAGAGAGGAATGCCCTGGCCTAGAAGTCACACATCTCTGGCTGAGGTAGATTGATATAGGCTGCCAAGTTGGGTCTCAGGCTCCGGGCATAGGAGATCCGAGTGGATTTTTTTTGAGTAGTAAAACAAAGTTATAGTAAATATAGGAACTGGGCTGAGTGCAGAAATTTGAGTGGAAACTGTTCCAATAGAACATTCAATACTTTTTAAAAAGTTATCAATGCATGAACCAGAAGAATAACTGTTGCCTGTACTACAGGATACAATACCCAAAATAAACCATCTCTTCGTCATACAGGTTCATACCAGCTCTCAGCCACAAATGTATGTATACAGACCAATTTGTCAGCGCCTGAAAGCAGGTTTGAAGCTGTATTGCCAGGTACCGTCCCCATACCCCAGCCAAGAAGATTAAGAAAAAAAAACAAAACAACCAACCACAAAACCACCACCAACACAACAACAACTGAAAAACCATCCCTCCTGAGCTGGAACACTGGTCACTGCATCCACCTGCCTCTTTCTACCCATGTCTCACTTGGCCTCAGATTTTAAGCTGTGAAGTCTCCCCACTGTTTCATAACTTCAGAGAAACAGGACTGTCCTGGTATCAGGACTTCAAGGAAAAACCCTCAGCATCTTCTTTCCCCCAGTAAATGAGCCATTCTCACTGGTAAATTTCAAAATCCCTCATCCATTAGAATGGCTTTCCAATTTTCCCCATGTCCTCTGCCTCAAAATTTGAGGCCAGATAAATCTTAGAGCCACAGCAAACTTCATTAAGCAGCTGGAGGTCAGGCTCAGCATTTAGAAGAACTCCAAAGAATTCTAGCAATGCAGAGACTTGCAGTGCTTGCTGATACTGTTCCCACAGCACAGGCTCTTTGACAGGAAGCGCTGTGCTGCTAACTCACCCTGAAAAATACAGTTTGAATGTGGAGATTATTCTTTGCAGTATAAAGGGGCCATGCCTC
>JANHGO010000002.1:52790542-52804048 GCA_024606505.1 Aquila spilogaster | reverse complement strand
AAGGTTCAGCCTAGTCTCTGAGCTTGTCTATCCCAGTTGGGGTAAGAGAATCTCTTGCTCAGAGACAGGCTTTCAAAGTAATTAAACATGATTCTGGTGCAGCTACATGAGATCAAAGCAAAACTACACCATGTTATCCACATGGATCTTACAGAAGCTGCAATCTGTTTGCAGTCAGTTACATTGGGATTGGGTACATGCCATTTTTTGTTAAGGGGGAAATTGTTAGGCTATCTCACACTTCGAAAATAAACACTGCAAAACTCAGCCCTCTCCTTGGTGGTTCTCATAACTGCTGCTGTGCAGGTTAACTTGTAAAGTACCTTTCCTGGAATCACCATCATGTAAGGACAGGAAGGTCACGCACCTTAGAAAGTCTTATCCTTAGACAACTCGGCAACCATCTGCACAGCAGCATGGAAAACATACTACATTGTCCCGTGAACAGAAGGCACTCTGGACTACTTAATATGCCAATAGTGCAAAAAGAGATGGTACCAGGACTTCTTAGATGAAAAACTCTCAAAATCATTTTTCCCAAAGAAATGAACCTTTATTACTGATAAATTTCAAAATCCCTCATCCATCAGGGTGGCCTTCCAATTTTCCCCATGTCCTCTGCCCCAAAGTTTGAGGCCAGATAAATCTCAGAGCCACAGCTACTCGCATTAAGGGGCTGAAGGCTCAACATTTAGAAGAGCTCTAAAGAATTCTAACAATGTGAAGACTCGCAGTGCTTGCTGATACTGTTCCCACACCACTAGGGCTTTGTCAGGAAAGCTGACAAAGACCATGCTGCTAACCCACCCTGCAAAACACAGTTTGAACGTGGAGACTTTATTCTTTGCAGTATAAAGAGGCCATGCCTGGTATGGAAGAGACCTCACACCAGGCTCCACTTGTTAGAAAGACAGAAAAGGCTGAGCCAGCCTATTTATGTAGAGGATCCACAAGGAGTGAAAGGGAGAGGCAGGGATCGGACCATGCGTTTCCTCGTGCATTTCCCCTTCCCCCCTCCTGCACCTCAGTTTTACAGCTGCAGGAAAGATCAAGCCAGAACCGTGAAAAATTGCTGAGTCAGGCTATCGCTGTGGGGCCTCAGAGGCAGAGAGGCAACGCTTAAGCCCGAGGACAAAGCCTTGTGATAAGGCAGAAAGCTGAGAAGCTAGAAAGACACTGCAGGCTAGAGACAGTCAAGGGGTATGATGCTCCCACTGCAGGCACAAGCAGGATTCACTAGGCTGAAGGTACATAGTGGAACCCTGCCTAGGAAAGATTAAGAACCAGAAGTATTTTGCATTAAAAGAACTGGAAAGAGGATGCAGGTTAAGCCCAGCAGAAGAATTTAGCTAGTCCTGCCTAAGTTTGCACAACGAAAGCCAGAAACGAGCACAGGTGCTTCTGTGAGCTCCCCCACAGCCTGCTCAAAGCTCTTCTGACCTACAGCAGTAGTCTGAGAATGATGCCCCAAAATGTGCCTCGGACAGTTAGGAGGTCTCTGTTGACACAGAGTTCACGCTCCCACATCACTGGCACTTGCAGTCCATCTGGAAAAGGGGCTGCCTTTACCCATGCAAGGAAGAGCCAGCATTCTGGTCAGAACTTCAGCTGCCTTAATCAGATGTTAAACTCAGTGAGGCGAGACATTAAGAAAAACTGGCTTCTGGAACTAGACAGGTAAGAGGCATTTTACATCCCTTCTCTTCCCAAAGACCTGTACATCAGCAGTGTGTTAACCCTGAACTTCTGGGCAAGAGCACCCTCAACAGTGCATGGTCTGCATGTTTCAGAGCTCTTACTGCTCCACTCCGGGAGGACCGGGCATGCTGTCACAGAGACACCTGAGCCACCAGCACTGGTTGATGCTTCCTCTCCTCAGTCTTCCTCACTCCCCGGTTCCAAACAGCTCCTAGTTGCTCCACTGCCTCACAAAGTTGACTACCGCAGCAACGATCAAAGCAATTTCTGTACGTGGGTTTGAGAAGGAACATCTTGTAGTTGTCAGCTCTGCATTCTCTTTCCTGTCCTGCTGCAAAAAACTAGGTGCCTCGAAGCCAGATGTTAAGAGTCTCTGAAGTCACCCTTCTTGGCACAACAGTTCAAAAGGACACTGAAAAATCTGTTAGTAAAATGCTACAGGCAGGATCTTCCCCTTCATTAAGGAACACAGCAAAGGCAGTTTGACTCGACTACAGAGAGGAGCTGCAAGGAGCACTCTACTGCAGACTTCAGCTAAGAGCAGTGCTGCATCACCACTGCATTGCTGCTGCCGAAGTACTCATTTCTCACTCAAATGAAAGGATAGACGCTACTACCTTCAGTTTGAAATCTTATGTTGTGAGGTGTCCATTAACTTCAAAGCTCTTTGCCTCAGACCACAAACTAGTTATTCTTGGCAACCGAGGCAATTTGAATAACACAGTAGAAAAAAAATAAGGAAAGAACGCATCAGTGGAACTGGAGTATGCCTTGGCAGCAGAATGGTGTTGTAGATTTAGTTTCCATAAGAATCAAAAACTAAATAGTAGTGTCACCCTAGTAGAAGTATTCAGCTAGCTCTTGCTAAGTTAGCTACACTTCCAGTTACAGATTGGCAGATGGTAACTGATAAGGCCCAGAGTTAGATGCAAATAGGTAATTACTGCTACAGAGGTGCGTTCAACATTATAAAAAACATCTTACTTAAAAGTAGGATTATACTTCCTACAAATGCAGTCTCAGCACAAATCCAGCTGGTGTTTTAGTGCAGTAGCTTAAGACCTGGGCTTACAGCAGCTCTCCTTTCTCCCTCCAAACCTTAGTTTCCACAGACTCCACTCAAGTCACTAGCCATGACTGCAAATGGCCCAGAAATTTAGGGTGCACTGAGAAGTGTCCACAGAAACTTGGCCTCATTATACCCATACGAAATGCCACCAATACAACAGTGCTTAAATCAGGCCTGTAGCAGTCAGCCAGTGGTTCTACAAATACTACACTTGACCCACAAAGCAAAACCAAACCAGTTTTAACATGCATAATGTCCCGGCTTAACACAAACAGGGTTGACAAGCCCTTTGATATCTACTCTGGGATTTCTCCCACCTTAGTTGTGTAAGGAAATGCTAAGAGTCTTCGGTGTTTGTGCTCACCTTGGCTTACTTCAACACTATGACCTCCTCCTTGCAGGGCGCTTACAGACACCCTTGTATTTCAAACAGAAAAAAACAAAAAACCAACCAACCAAACAAAAAAACTTTCTTTTTCCAAAGAGAGCAGGTTGAAGGCCTATGCAAATCTCCCCAAACGGATCAGTCTCCTGATAACAATACTTGTGTATTTTAGTCAGTTGTTTCCTTAAAACAATGGAGAATAGACAAGGGCATAGCTTCCAGAATTCACTAAAATGAGGGGAAAAAAATACTGCATCTGATCTGCACCAAGAGAGTTTGATACTACTGCACCAAGAGAGTTTGATACTGCTAGCTGGTGTTGGTCTGAGGCATTCAGAACTGTCTCCATAGAAATTGTGGGAGAGTTAAAGTTAGAAGTCTTCATAAGAAATGTTTTACTTTGTGGAAAGTTTCGGTTTTGGTCAGAAAGACAAAATGCCCCTAAACTGAAACATTTTGCTTGGCAGATGAAGAACAGTTTTTAAGAGGGATATGTCTAAAAAATTCAGGAAGCTTTAAACAAGATCTTACTACTTCTGCTTATTTCAGTGGAGCTATGCATCTGTATCCTAAAGCACGATTTATTCTTCTAGCTTACTCTAAAGGTAAGAAGAAGAAAACACTGCTCTGGAAGATGAAAATTGTTGTTAGAAGATTCTCTGTGCTTTAAGGATTGGTAGGGAAACAGGTGTGGAGACGTTCTCCTAGAGCACTATAGGCAGCCTAAGGGGCACTGACGTACGTCTGGCAGCAACTGTACTTACTGACAGATCCATTTACCTCCACTATCTAATATCTTTTAGTGGTGATGCCTGGTTGAAGTTCTCAATCTGTAAAACATATTATTACTTCTTTCCAGTTTATTGAGCATCATTAATAACTAAATATAAAACCTCACACTGGAATCTGCAAGCCTCAACAATAGCCCACACACAGAGCAGCAATGAGAAACTCAAGACTTCCTTTCTAAATTTAGATTGCTTCAAACAGAAGTGAAAGTTCTTTGATAAATCAACAAACCCATGTTTTAGAAGCACATAAGGAGAGTAGAACTGGGCAGGGAAGTGCTTATCTACCCTGTTAAACTTACTTGCAAAAGGCTTCTGAAGATTTTCAGGGACCCAGACCTGAGGCTCCTGGCTACATTCTGAAAAATGTGGTCAATTACCTGTTTTGGCAGCATCAGATCAGACCAGATCAGAGCCTGGATCTGCTGCACCCCAGCAAGATTCCTCAGTGTCATGTTAATTACTGCTCTAAAGTGGATCTCACAGCTTCTGCTATTAGAGCTCTTCCATTTAGGATAACTAATAATCATCGTATCAGAGGCACTCTGTAGCTCCTGATCAAAGCATGATTCCTTATTCTACTGATTAAGTGTCCTGTGATTCTTCTCTGCTTTCCCAAGATGCACATAGTACAAATTAGATTTTCTCTCTAGGCATAAAAGGAGTGACAGAGACCTGGCCTCTCTTCGCTTTAGAATACATCCTGAGATAAAAGACAGCTATATTTTAACTTAAACCCAAATTTAAAAGTACCAAAAGCAAGAGGGAGGCAGTGGATCCAATTCTGCCTGCAGAACCCCGAAATCAGACAGGGGATAGCTAATGGGCATGAAGCAGCTTCATTGCAACTGTTCTCCGAGTTATACCATCAAATATCCAGGGAGGTTCTGCAGAGGATATTTGTGATTCCTTTTATGCTGACGTTAAAATAATAACTACTGTTCAACTGTCTTCTGGACAGTCACCACCCTAACTTAAGGTAAGCTAGCGTTTCCCATGCAAATGCAGTGTAGCCCCAGTGGTGAGCCTCAGTAGATTTGGAATTAGTCCTTTAAAACATAGAACATCAAGATAGATTCTCCCTACTGAAATTTAAAAGTAGGACATCCTGGTCAGTGCCTTGTTTTGCACCGTTGATGGGCCAGGGCATCCTTTATCTCTGTCTAAAGGGAGGGTTCAGAAAATGACACACTCGCAGAAAAAACTTCCAAGACAATGACAGGGAGTCACCAATCTTATTCTTAGACAAAGGATGCCAAGGGCCTGCAACAGGATTCAGCCTCAGCCCTCAACACTGTCCCTCCAACCACCTCCCCAAGGATAACCAGAAGAAACACATGAAACTCCTTGTTTTCTCCTTTTAGGAAAATCATTGCTTAAAAAAAAACCCACAACAGGAAGCTGCCTCTTTTTTTCCCTCTCATTCATTAAAGCATGGAAACTGTATTCGAGTCACAGCCATCTAAGCACACATTCTGTATGCACCATCTGTTACACCCCCTTCCCCGAATCACTTTTGGCTGACCAAAAGTGTTGCTAGTCAAGCTACAAATTTCACAGCCCTTATTTAGGCAGGGAGAGTTCTACTGCAAAGCTGGCTGCTTTTACCTGCCATTGTGGCTTTACTTTGTAGGAAACAAGTAATTTTAGGTATTTTGAATGATATCCGGAATAACACCTGAGAAGGCTCAAACAGAGCCAAAGCAAGTAAATATTTTGGCTTTGAGTTCTGTTTTAGTCTTTTTCTCACTAACGCTAACATTTTTCCGCTATTGTGTGCTTTGTCCACTATGCTGAACATCACAATCCCTCTGCTAGGCTAACCTTCTACATTTCTGCAGCCAGCTGCAAGCTATTTCCATCTAGTATCTCTTCACCCCCCTCCCCACTTTTTTAAAAAAAAGAAACCCCAAAACACTCACTTCTTGGAAGCAAAACCACTAGCCAGCTCCTCAACTCCTGTGCACAGCAATTTAAAGCATCACTATATAGGTCATGTTGCTAGTTGAACAGTCTTGAGCTCAGGTGCATAAGTCCAATGAGATCTGCATCTTCCATCTGCCTACAGCCCCAATACATCAGACTTAGGATACGTGTGCTGGACTTGGAGAAAGATGAACAAAAGACATCTATTATCAGACTGGGCTGTGATACACCCATGCCCAGAGAGATCAGGGCCTAAGCTAAGGTTTCAGTTTCTACCTCAGGAATGCTCCAGGGTTCAGTTTAAACAGCTTGTGCAAAAAAAGCAGGTTTACAACATAGACAGCGAGCTCAGCCACAGAACTGGCGACCATCAACTAGCACAGGTTCAAGTGAACACTACAGCTGCAGCAATGATTACTTCATATTCCTTGGAGTGCATACAGTGGCAGTACATCTGGGCTGGGACATGCCTCTGGGATCTGTAGGTGGCACAGGAGCTCTGTGCAGCTCTGGCTTAAGGCAAAAGACATACCTGACCACTTATATACTGAGGTGGTTCTCAGTTGTCCTCCCACCTTATCAGCAATACAGAGTTTCTCTAGTTTAACTTGGGACTGATCCTGTCCTAGGTTCTGGGGGCATGGACTACAACCACCACCTGCCCTCACCTGAACTATGCCACTAAGGAATAGCTGCAGTCAAAGCCAAGCCAGATGGCCAAACTGTTTCTTAATCACATCAAGCTAGTCTTTGACTAGGTTCAGACTCTCGCCAAGAAGCAGGAATGCCCACGACACTTCTATGCACAACTGCTCACAAGTTATATCTTGGAAGACCTACCCATTTCTTTTGGAACAGATGTGTTTCCAGATTCAAAGAGCCTCTGTTCCCCCAATTTGCTAGCTGTGACAACACTGTGCTACTGGTAGGATCAACTGTGTGGGATTACTCCATGGGAGCAAGAAGTGAGCAGGGAGGGAAGTCTCTTAGGAGATTTCCGAGTCAGTATATCTGGGTGGTGTCATCTATACATCATTCTGCGCCTTTCACCACAGCAGTAATCTAGACAATACATTCTCCAACCCCCAAAACAGAGATGGCCACACTTGCTTTCATTACAATTTTCCTTTTAGTAAAAAAAAATTAAAAAAAAAAATTCCCCATGGGCTGAAAATAAGGATAAGAAATCTTAGCCTGAAAGGAAAGGTGAGGATTTATCCCTCAAGCATCTGAAATATTACATGGCCTATGATGGAAATATCATTCTAAGCATAACTATTCCCTAAATAATTCGGTGTGTCACATGACTTCTTTTGTTATATGTTCCTATGAACAAAAACAGGTGATAAATTTGTGTACCACCATGCTGACTCATAGCTGTAAATCTGTCACTAGTATGCAGCTGTAACACTAATTGGGGTTTTCCTTGTCTAAAATGCAGTTAATAGCTAGCATTTGAACTTGAGTAGTAGACCAGGTCCTGCTCAGGTAGTATCTGTGCAAGCTTGGTTACATCCATGAGTTTAGTTAGATACAGGTGAAGTTCAAGTTGGGCTACTTCACTGATTAGATCAATTCTGAACATGCAATAAACATCAGAAATTGTATGCGGAGACTGAGGTTTGTCTGGCACAACAGACTATGGGTTCCTGTTACTGTGTGTAGGCACGTACGTACAGAGGTCTCAACTCCACGTTCTGCTAAACTTCTTTATTGGAGGTCAGTTGCTGAAAAGGGTCTCCAAGCTGACTCTGCATGAAGATGAGCAGGAATAACTCTGTTTTAATATAACCCAGTGACCACACAAGCAGTCTTAGAGAGACAGAGGCAGCGTAAAGCCTTACTCTGATACTTCTTTTCTTGTTTCCCAACCAGTGCATCGTAGAATCCAACCCAAGGCGAGAAGCACATACAGACCTTGACAGAAAACAGAAGAGAGTCCCTTGTCGTATCGTCATCTTGATGATAACCTACTCATCAGAGCTCATCCTGGAAACTCCAGGTAACTCTACTGCTGACTTTTTTTGTCAACGTTTATATGAAATCAATGGTAGGAGATGAGTTAAATTCCATTATGATGTGCAAATTCTGATCATATACAGAGACACACTGTCACAAAGAAAAGATGATGTCTACAGATTTCATAATAATATATGGTTCTCCCTCCTTCCAAGTCAAACAGAATCTTTGTTGAAGCCCATCTTATACAAACAAGCACACAAATTTAAGAAAAAAGAAAACGTCCTACAAAAAAAAAAAGACACCTTTAAGAAAAAAAAAAGTGTTGCATATATGCAAAAAGTAAGATGAAGTAAGAGACTCTCTTCTCTTACATAAGACCTGTTGGAAAAGGAAGTCTTTTCAGCTGAACAAGGCTCATAAACATGTGGCTACAGGTTGCAGTTTGGCCTGAAAAATTCACTACTCCCACTACTTCCAATTTACAAACACACAGGCTTCCTTTTCTTATGCATACCACATGCCCAACTTCCAGTCTGCAAGTTTGGACAATTACAATTCTTCTTCCTCTCCTCTCATGCGTTCCCCCCATTTGCAAAGCATTTGTTTCTGCTTAGGGATTGCTTGGTAAGAGATAAGCCTTTTCTAGCCAAACTGCCAAACAACTCGAGATAATGGCAAAGCAAGTTCAAACATATTTAATCTACAGGTATCATTCAGCCAATATGAAAGATTGATTTGTGGAATAGTAGACTTACTTATCTGTGACACAGAACAGCTGGAGTCAGGCTTTCAGATCTGGTGGTGTATTTTCTGGAGGTGCTGAACAGAAGACATTCCTGAGGAAGGAGTCAAAGTGATCTTTGCACATGGGGCCAAGAGTGTCTCTATCACAGACAGTCTGGCCAAAGAGCAACGAGGACAGTTTTTCTTAAAGAGCAGGCAGATCTTAGCAATGCGTGCTACCGCCCCACCCTGACACTCCCACCATAACCAGTTTGGAGGCAGCTTCCATGCCAGAAACACTGCAGTTAGTTCTTATGATTTAAGAACCAAGGTAGAAAGAAAATACATATGCAATCTATATACACTCTAGGTCTCAGTTCAGCCTGGTCCTGCCACATCTTTGCTGCAGTTAAAAGTGGTGGTGGGATGAGGGGAGGGAAAGGTGTCCCACTTGGTCTGGTAATTCCCAGTTTACCGAACTACCTATGCTATTTCCAGCACAAGGGATTGAGAAACCATTGGAACCTTCCCTGCAGCCCACACATAGGACTATATTCTCCTCCTCACCTCCAAGAGACTGGCTTGAGCTGCAGCGTTACAAGTTTCATGTGCTTCACTACAGACATCCAGTCTAGTCCCATTATCAGCTTCCTAACCAGAGAAATGAATCCAGAAAGATACTGACTTTACAAAGAAACATGGCTAAAAATAATATACTTCTAACTTTGCAAAACCAATTTAAGAGTCATGTAAGGGATCAGTAGCGTAGGGACAGAGTTAAAGACCAACAGAGTTGTTTCTTTCCAAGGATACTTGGAGCAACACTGGATGCTCGCCACACAGCAAGACATTTTTTGCTCTCTTGCGCGTGGGTTAAAATGACCATTATTTTCCATTTCAGTTTTGTAGTCGACTTGAGAAGTGAGTAAACCTGCTAGGACAGAACTGAAAGCAAGCCATATACCAAAGCATAGGGTAAAGAGAAAAAACACTCAAGCACTTATTTGGCAGAACATATAAAACTTTTTAAAAAAATACAAGACCTTGTGGCATCAGAGAACTTACTCTGTTAATAACCAAACTAACACAATCTACTTTCCACTACAGGGAAACTCCCTACCCTTCTAAGAAACAGTCTTCCTACATGTGAAACAGGGTCAGCTCATGTAACACATCTACACTCAACACATTATTTGCAAGCAATTCCCATAGCCCTTTCTTTACCCCCCCCTTCTTTCTGTATTGCAGAAAGTTCTCCCTGCACTCATTTGAGCTACCATGAGTGCTTGTCTTTACCTGTCAAGGTCCCAGTTTGAAATCTTTATCTACCATGTGCTTTATTTTGAGAAGATCTTATACACAGAGGAATGAGGAAGGACTTAAAGCATTTCAGTAAATTGGGAGGGACATAAGCATGCACTCAAACACCTTTAGTTAGGCTGATGTTCTTGACTTCGAAACACACACACATTATGAATCATGGTATAATACATGACAGCTGTCTAAGCTGTGAACAGGCACAGAGGGACGTGGTACCAAAAGGACCAACCTAGTATGTCTAGTGGACAAAATAAAATAACACAAGCATTTAGATGAATTTGCACTGGTGTTTTAGGCTATTGATTCCATTCACATTACTTCAGGGCTGTGCTAACCTTGGGATTAGAAATGGCAATAAGCATGCACTGCTGTCTGACCTGCGCTGGTATAGAGTTTAAAGAGCCACATCCACCTGACAGTACTCACCCCCATGCATGGGTGGTCTGAATGCCTGCGGTTTACTGATATAGAAAATAGTGTTCAAGCAGATAGCCCTTCACCTGTTAAGTTCACCATTTTGACACCAAAACTAGGCATTACAGAACTTTCAGAGATGTATGAGCTATATACAAATCGTATTCCAGAAACTTCCCTGCCTTTTCGTCCCTTTGAATAAAAACAAAAAGTGAAATCAATAAACTGATTTTTGACTTGGTATATTGGACTGTCTTCAAGTCACACACGTGCAGCCTCGCATTTGGCCTCAGGAGCTACTTCTTCAACTTCCAGAGTCAAGTCCCCTCCTTTCCCAAACTAGTACTTCCTGCTTCCAGTTTGCTGCTTTTATCTATCTCATGTTTTATCATTTCCTTGTGGCTTTGCTACACAGTTTACGAGTTATACTGCTGCAGCTAAGTTTTCATAAATCTTTTTCCATGAAAAAGTTTCTGCACAAGAACAGAAGACGTTTAGATTCAAATCCAAAGTACAAATGAGGCTTGCAGGCCCAGCAACCATACCACTAGTAGCCACTAATCGTGATCCACAGAGCCATTCAGTGACTCGTCAAGGCCACCCAGAGAACCACAGCAGGCACTGGAGATCTCCGAGCTCCTGGCTTCTGGTTAAACTACTGACTCTTGAGGAGTTGCCCACAGTCTGCACAGAGCTGTGCACCACAGTCAAACCATCAGTAACACTAGTGGGCTCTCTGCAGTATCAGAGCACCTGTCTCTACTGACACAATCTGATAGGCAAATGCCTATGACCACACGTACAATTCTGACATGTTAACCAAGGCACGATAATTACACCGCGTAACGCCACAGGCAGGCCACCTGGTACTTGAGACAACACTGCAGCCCACCACCCTCTGGTGCACCATGGGAAATTACAACTTCGGGAAGTAAACACAGACCCTCATCTCCTACAGTCTGGTTCTCTGCTCTCCGTCTGTAGACAGACTCACTGCAGACTGGTGCAGAGAGTTAAGCACAAGGACTCGGGCTATGCTTGACAACGTGTATTTTGGTATAGGCAACTGAACAGAGCAAAGGGCACAGAGTCTATATCCATGCCCATGGCTTCATGTGTTGGCAGAGATCCAGCACTTGGTAGAATTCCCAGAGAAATCATATACTGGACAGTGTATCAAGGAGAATTTTTTCAGCTAAGATTTTTTCCCTATCATAAATTGTATGATCATCAGGGAATGCGGCACCCATTTGTTTAAGCAGATAAATGTTTAAGAGGAATGCATGCACACGCTCAACAACTATCACTAGAAACAGTTTTTGTTGCTTTAAGAACCTGAAGATGATAGCAGGCCTTTACCCTTTCTGAATAAAGGTTTCCTTTTAGAACAGGTCCACCAGCAAAATACTGATGATCATTTTCGAAAATGATGCTGATTGACATTGTTCGAGCATTAAAAAGGCCATCAGTAGGGTTGCCAAAAGCCTACACAAACATTGTTTTGGAAAGAATAGCCTTTTGAATGCTATTTGGAGGTGGCAGGAGGAAAGAGTGTTACAAATTTGAAAAAAAATGAAAACAAAACACCTCACAAAACAAACAAACAAAACCACAAAAAAAGGCAGAGGAAGAAAAAAGGAAGAACAATAGGGTTCCAAGAGGTTGTGCCAAAAGCTACCTACCACCTATTGTTTCACAATTTTTTTCCCAACCTTCATTTCTCACGTGATGGATTTTGCAGCATATATGTTTGTTGGTTACACTGTTGTAATGATCTTTCTTCCTAAAGGCCCAATGCTCTACCTTCACAGCCTCTACTATCAGGCTAGAGAAAAGGACCATTAGCCTTTACGTGAAACTTCTATCAAAGAAAGGGTCAAGGGGGGACTGCTTACTCTCGCTTAGAGCAACACTACCTGCACACAAGGTAAAAGGAAATGTTATTTAAGTATCTAAAGGTCAAACAAACCAAGAAAATATGAATCTACATTCCCCTTCTAAATGCTTAGGCAGACTCGTGTACAGATTCAGCCCTTCTTCGAAAGCATCACAACAGCACATGTTTTCTGCTTAAAGAGTTTCATATAGTCTTTCTAAACAGCAAAACACCTCTCCAACCCAGACCGTGATGCTGTTTGTCAGCCACACCAACGGCGTGAAAAGGAGGATCAGATTAGATCAGTGAAACTGAGCCAGGGCTAGAGGGACAGGCCTGGAGTAGAGGGCAGGAATCATCAGAAGCCAACACCAAGGACCTGAGGGGAAGCGTGACTCTATCCAGCTTCCCAGGACAGGCAATGCGGCCACCCACCTTCTGCTAGGGAACCTCAGGTCACCTCTGGTCCCCACCTCACATCCCATCTCCCTTCACAGTGACGCCGGACACCAGCGACAGGCCCCAGGGCCGCGCAGGAGGGCGGGGGGCGCCGGACCACGAGCACACGCAGCTCCCGCTCCACCACCACCGCGAACCCGCCCGACAGCCCGGAGCGCCCCACGCCCGCCCCGGGACGCGGCACCCACGGGCCTGCCCAGCGGCTCCCCCGCACCTGTCCTCTCCCCCGCCCTCACCTCGCCTTTAGCACCACGCTCCGCGGGACGCCTTTCTAGCGGCGAAGGGCTGCGGGGGGGGGGGGACCCTGCCACGGCCAGCCTGGCCCCTCCGCCGGGCCGGGCAGGGGACCGACCCCCTACTGACAGGGCTGCAGCGGGGCGGGGGGGTCCTTCCCTTCCGCGTACATCCCCTCCACGCGGGGGAGAAGGGCGGGGGTGCCTCACGGCCCAGACACCGGTGAGGGCGCGCAGCCCCCGGTGCTGAGGGGAACGGGCGCCGGGGAGGGGGGGGGGGGGGGGGGCAGGCCTCGGCCCCCAGCTGTGAGGAACGGGCACCCCGGGGGGCGGTGGCGGGGCTCCCCTCCGGCCCCGCCGCGGCTGCCGAGCCCCGTACCTCCAGGGTGCGGATCTCCTGCTGGGTGAGGTCGTTGGACGCGGCGCACTTCGTGCGGAGCCCGCGCAGGTTGGAGAGCGAGATGTCGATGAGGTCCTGCAGCAGCCCGCACTGCTGCAGCGTGCTCCGCACGGCCGGCAAACCCCGCACGGCCGGCAAACCCCGCACGGCCGGCCCCGCCGCCTCGCCGCCCCGCTCCTTCCTCTCCAGCATGCCGGCGGCTCGCAGGGCAGCCGCTCTATCCATTCCTCGGCATCAGGGAGGCCGGGGAGGA
>JANHGO010000002.1:52763362-52782568 GCA_024606505.1 Aquila spilogaster | reverse complement strand
CCTTCCTCTCCAGCATGCCGGCGGCTCGCAGGGCAGCCGCTCTATCCATTCCTCGGCATCAGGGAGGCCGGGGAGGACAGACGGGGGGAGCGGCGGGCAGGGAAAGAGAGGGAAGGAGAGAGGGAGGGAGGGAGAGAGAGAGGGAGGGCAGGCGGCGGCTCGCTCCGCCTCGCCTCTCCGGGCAGTTACCGCGTATTATTAGCATGCAGCGCAACGAGCCGGCACCGCGGGTGCGGTCACCCCGCGCAGATGGCAGCGGCTCCGCGAGGGGGCGCGGGCGGTCGCTTCTCCTCAGCGCCCCTCAGCAGTTCCCGCCTCAGCGCCCCCCGCCTCAGCAGTTCCCGCCTCAGCGCCCACCTCAGCAGCCCCTACCTCAGCAACCCTGTGCCCACCTCAGCGTCCCTGTGTCTGCCTCAGCAGTTCCCGCCTCAGCCTCTCGCTGCCTTCAGCCCACCTTAGAGCCCCTCAGGCCCCCGCAGGTATGTCGGTACTTGAACCTCACCCCAAACGAGCCCGGCCCCTGGCACACAGAGAGACACACAGGGCGGTGACACCGGGCCGGGCCCGGTCCGCCCACCAGGAGCTGTAAGGGCCCCGCAGCCCCTGGGACGTGTGGGCCGGGATTGCTGGGTGCACTGTCCTGTGTGGATCGGGGGTCTGGCCAAGCCCCTGCGTCTGCAGATGCCAAACACCACAAGAACCGAAACAGAGGTTAAAAATGGCATCCAAACAGTGCTGTGTGTTTTCAGCACCAACCCACAAAAGCCCCTTGGGTGATTCCAGGTGGATCATGGCCTCCGTGGCACAGCTGGAGGCACTGGGGCTCTGCACCACGGGGTGAGGAGCTGCAGGGTTCGGTGATGTTGTCATGGTTCTGTGCCGTTACGTGGATACAAACCATGTGCTGGCCATGAGCGGGTCATTTGCCAATGCCATAGAGTGTTCTCCTCAAATAGGCTTTCCCAGGTGTTGTATAAATCGACTGGATATGTATGTTCTTTGACATAAGTGTTTGCATAGTAAAGAATAAGTGCAGGCCTAGCACATGAGGTGGGTGCTATTAAAAATAACTTCTAGTGAATATTAAGTGTGATAGGGGTTTATTCCTATCTTGAATAGGAGAAAACTTCATTATGGCCTTGTGAAACCACTGCGGATTCATCTTTCACAATGGAAATTCTAGAAAGGTGGCACAGATACAGGTAGCTGCACAACAGGAGCATTTGGCTGCAGGTGCTATCTGTTGGGCTCACACAGAGCTGTGTGCAATGCAGTAGTGCAGGACATGTCCCCACAGAGGTGACTGCACCCAGCTGTCTGCACAATGAGGACTGTTCATCTGACGTGACGGATGCAGAAGGACAAGGTAGTTGTGCTCTGCTGACAGGAGATAGCCTCTGTCAGTGGATGAGATTGACAACAGATCTAAAAAGCCAGAATGATATCTGAATCACGTGTGGCAATACAGAAGAGAGTTCTACGCAAAATAAAAAAAAAAGGGGGGGAGGATCCGTGAATATGGGACATGAGGTAGTGGAGCAGGGCAAATCAGTTCACACAGCTGTTTTTCTCATGATTAGATGAATACTGGTATATGCGTTAGTTTGGCTGTATTTGCATCAAGTAGTGTGACGTATGCTGTTTGGTAATTTTCTTAAGAAGGTGGGTCAGGCCGAGTATTTGATTTCATTATTCTTCACATGCTGCAAGTTTCATACACACAAAGGGCTTTGCTGGATTAGGGTTTAATTAGATTGCCATGTGATATGTCCTGTGGTTCTGGACAAGTCACTTACTTTATTACCTCCATCATTCCAACCTAATGAAAAAGTCTTTACACCCCTTCTCTTAGGAGCACTGAAAGGTTAGCACTAGAGATTGTAGTTTGTAGACGTGTGACAGACCGAAATCTTGAATTGCAAGTGACTGGATCTCAGCAATGTTTTTAACAGAGGTATTATTATCATAAACATTCTTTGTATACCTGCCTGAGAACATCCATTTGCTAACAGACAACAAACCAGGTTTATTGCATAAGAAAGAAAACCAGGAAAATTATGGGCTATGCATGACAAGATATTTGGCATTCTCTCTGAACGTTTATGTACTGTGTTGTGAGTGCTGGGCTCCTTAACTGGCTGCTGTAAGTGGGCAGCATTCCAGTCCCAGTGTACAAGATTGCCCTCCAGGCCTGCATGGAAAAATGTGCTGACTAAACACTGCTCACCATGAATTCCTGTCCCTGCTCAGCACTGCTTAGTGGCTTGCATGTTCATGAGGCTGTCACATTTGCAAAAATGGAGAATCTCTTGCGTGCTCTTCTGTGGAAGAAGGTTACACACAAGTGAGCTGCTTTCTTCCAGGCTAGGTGCTTTGACTCTTGTAGCAAGGCAGGAAGAACAGACACAGAGATACTCATGCTAATCCAGGGGACCCATTATCTTATGCTGAGGTGAACCCCAGAGCTGCCTTAGCAGAGGACCACAAACTGGGGTGTCCTACCGAGCTGCAGCCTGCATCATACAGGGTGAGCACTGAGCAGATGTGATGCTGAGATACCAGGAGCAGACGTTCGTGAACACAGAGGTGAGGAGGTAGTGTAATGTTTGAGATTTCATGGTCAAGGCCGGCAGGATTTCACAATAAGTGTATCTCTTATTCCAGCCCCACTAAACCAGCTATGACAGAACACCATTTTATACTGTTCTCGTGATGAGACGCACATTCAATTCCTTTCTCACACACATATGTTTTAAGGCTTTTATTTAATTCCTTAAACACACTGTGTTTCTAGGAAGACGATAAAGAGAGTATGCATGGGGGAATACAGCTCACAGTCAGGACAGTAAAGGTGATGAGAAGCGTACAGTAGCCTGTCTTGCATATCAAAAAACAACAATAGTTTTCAAAACGGGAGAGTGTGGAATGCCTGAGCTGAATCATAGAGAACTGCTAAAAGCTTGGTTCAGCAACTCACCTATGAACTGAAAGGATTTGTCTTCCTCTCCACCTCCCTCATCTCTTGCCAACACGGAATAAGTTCGGTGGGACAAGGATTTTCCCTCACTAACTACCACAATAAAGTCCAAATGTTGCTAGCAAGTCCTGCTCTGTAGGCCTTACTAAGGATCTTCAGCTCAGTAACTAAAGCTCACTGGAGAAAAGCAGATAACTGCTTTTTTTTTTCCCCCCGAAGAAAGAAAAGCACTGATGTATTTCACATGCTTCTTTTATCAAGGCTTCTATTACCTCTTTAGGTAGCTTGTCCCAATTACATTCTGCTATCACAACACTGAATTTAGATGATGAGACTGAATTACTCAATTTGATGTGTTTAACACAGATAATAGAAACCTGTTTTAAGAAAATGCAGTGTTAGGATTTGAAGAGCTGAAATGTTAGGTGATTCAAATAAAAGAGGCCTTTATTATCGATGATTTTCCCCTCAGAGGCTTCCTCCTACACAGACTGTATGAGTATTCCTTTCTCTTTGCAGCACAGCACAATAATACACAGTAATTCTGGCATGCTTGTCTGCTATGAAATTAAGAAACTTCAGTCCTATTTTTAGACATGCTGTTAGTCTTTTCAGAATATGCAGAAAAAGTGAAGATGGTGAGGTAAGGTTCATGGGATAAATTCTAACCATTTTCCTCAGTTTAAACATCTCCATTGCCTACAGCTGAACCAAACCAACACATATGAGTTTGAGATTTGGTCCTGCACCTTCAAGAAAATGTTTAGCATAAGTTCACTTCTCCCACAGATTTTTTCCTGCTCAGCTGCCTGTTTGGTAAGCATAGTGCAGGAATTTACAACTAAAGGCCAAGCTGGAGCAAGCAAAATACCCACTTCTTTCTGTCTACATCTTTTTTTCCTTCTTTTATATCACCTGTCATCAGAGAACCCAGGAATTTATAGTGGTCTTCTGCCACTTAAAATGTCAGGGTCAAAAATGAGGGATGGAACAGTGAATCCACAAGTTTGACAGCAGCATTTACCAATAAGACCATGGATAGATACGGGAAACTGAAATGTACACTGAGAGCAATGGAGGAAGGAATGTGAAAATTAAACATTACTGCTATTCTTAAAAATTAATTGCATTGGTGGGAGAAAACTATTGTACTTGGGCAAGATGAGAGAAACAATTCTTGCTCCACAAATGGAGGACATGAGAATCTAGCTGTGTAGCTGCAGTCATTGTTTTCTCTGGACAGGTCAGCAGCAGGGACCTTCCACACAGAACTGAAAGGAAGATCATCAAGATAATGTGTTCATCTGTAAAGACCTTGCCTCCTGAAGTCATGTGAGTAAGCAAGAACTGTAGCTGTTACAGTAAGTAAAAACTGTCTAGCTTTAAGGACTAAGAAAGCTTGAAATTACAAATTTTAGTAGTCTATAAAACAAATACAAAGACTTAATATTTATTTTTAGAAACATCTCATGTTTTGCAGGCTTTTCCATGTTGCAAAAATGGTGCCTTTTCTCTGCTATTTATCACCAGGCTCTTCTGTTTAGACTATAAACTGCTTGGGCAGGAAGTGTCTTTTACTGTCTCCTTACACAGCAATGCCTGAATCACAGCTAGAAGCCTCTAGGCTCTGCCATAATGTAAATACTAACTAATGATAGCACAGAGGACTTAGCCCCCACCCCACTTGGAGGCTTGCCAGTCTACAGGGTTTGTTACAGCAGCACACTTGCCAGCAGTGAAAAGTGACAAACTCTGCTGGTGAAAGATATTCATAGGTCTAACAAGGAGAGGAAACACCCGCCTCTAGAGACAGAGGGTTATGTCTCTCCATGGATAAACATAACAAAGATTGACTCGTGCTGCCATAACCCCCTTGTGCAATTTGTATATTGGCATTATGTGTGTGTGTGAGGCAAAAAGACAAATATTTGGTTAACAAAACAACACAAATGGATAATCAAAAATGATTAAGCAGCTTTACCTTGCAAAACCCTGGAGCAGGTAAGCTGCTGCTCTTCCCCTAAGACAGGCATACCCATCCCTGCAAGGAGAGCTTCCCTATGTTTTATCTGTGGCTGAATAACAAGCTTATTTGGTTAAATGTTGTGAATGTAAAAATAAAAAATAAGAAAGAAAGAAAGCCCAACAACCCATAATATGGCAAGGGAGAAGGAATATACTGTGGTGCAAAAAACAGGCTCATGTTCTACAAGAAGGCTTTGTCAAGTGTTGCATAAGGAGATTACAGCCCTGAGTCGCAACTACAGCTAAAGGTTTTATTTGTTTTTACTACTACCTCTGTCATTAGCGCATTACAGAGCTGCATCACAACAGCCCCTCTTACACCTTTGTGAAAAAGTTCCAAAGCCCATGATGTTTTTCAGAGCTGTTACCCCACAACTTCATTCCCCCCCCAACACCTTTATTCTTGTTTTAAATAAAGCAAAAGAAATTTGACGGATTAATCATCTATTCACATTACACTCTGTGCTCTTGGATTTGATTGATATCACATAGCTATGGAAGTGAGTGAGTCCAGGTTCTGCTTGTGCACACCCTAAGTAAGGCCTGTCCTGCAGCACTTCAGTGTTTTGGCAGTGTACTTATGTTGATTAGCATAATGAAAAAAACTCCTCACGCCTCTGTATGCCATACTTCTGCCAGCAAAACTCTTTCTCTGTGCCAGTTTTAATGGCAAAAGGAGAAAAAAAGAAAAAAACACAGTTCTTTCCTGAAGCAGCTTGTTCTTTGCAGAGAAATTTTACCATCAATTCTTGCACTGTTCTGTGGGAGGACTTGCTTCCAGTTCTGCAACCCTGCTTCCACCTCTGCATGTGCAATGCCCCAGAAGTGGGGTGACCACATACGTTGCTCAAACAATTTATTATGTCTCTCATCACATACCTAACAAGAAGGCTGTACTAGGATCAGCAGGGCTGGCTGGATAATCCACATCCCTTTCCATGGGAGGAGCAGAACCACAGAGACCACTAGCTCCCACATCCGCGTTCTTCTCAAGATTCATCTGCACATCTGAGGCAGCTGTGTCCTTCCATTGCATGCAGTGTGACCTTGGAGGAACTACTGCCATCTTCCACTTGTAAAATACCCATGAGGTTTCTTTGTCCTAAGCATTCTTGTGTATGTGTCTTGTAGCTCTTAGGTAGAAATCTTTGGGAAGAGCCTGAATAGATTAACATCTCTGCTTTAGAAGAGCTGCTAGAACCGTGTGGTAGATAGGAAGGAGCTGGCTTTCACAGTTTTCTGAAAGTCCGGATAGGAGAAAATAACTCTTATAGCATAAATTATATATATACTTCTATAAGATATTCTGGTAAATATCTTATGATTACAGTATCTTCTACTTGCTCTAACCTCTGGTGCTGTCTATGTAGCTGAAGGTATAGCACCAGTTCAACCAGTGTAAAACAGATTGGGTCAACTTATATTAATAGAGGATGAGTCCAAATGCTCCAATTGGCATTGCCTATTCTTTCATAGGAGGTAGAATTCTGCAAGCACTGCCTGCATGTACTAGTACTCCTGGCCTCACCACATGCTCCTGCTCACTGAGTCAGGCTCTCGGAGGCCAGGTCTATGAAAAACCTGCAGATAGTCTAAAGAAAGCTTGCAACATTGTTGTGAATATTTAAAAACTCAGACCTCCCTTCTGCAAAAAAATTGGCTCAACTATCAGTGACTTATCATCACTACAGTGAGAATAATAGGAAGAAACTTATATTCACAAATCAATCATTCTAGCTCCTGATGAATTGAGAATTAATCTGCAGAAAGACAAGCAAACACAGATCTTTTGTTCCTTCCTATTCAAAGCCCTTTGAAATCAGTGTCTTCCCTGTCAGTGAGTTTTGGATGAAGTCCTCATTCTGCCTTCCTTTTCACTGTCCCTATAGTACCATGAAAATTCAAGCTGTTTCTCTTTACTTCCTTCCTCTTCATAAAATGTCTCATAATCAGCCATCTGGTGTCCAAGATGCCTTGAGTATTAGGGCATTTCCTTTATCCAGGGGAGGCTTTTGAGAAGAAAGATAAATGCATTCATGACCTACCCCTGCTGCGTGCTGATTAGGGTCTGGCATTTTTTCTTTGTTCACAAGGATTATTCTAACACTGAGTTGTTTAGTACAGAAGTATATTTACAGGGAGAGTCCTAGTTTCTGCTGTAGCAGATTTTATGACATTACTTGAATATTCTTAATTAGAATTATATATAACAGTGTAACAGCTGTAGCGAGTGGCTGGCAAAAAAATCTGTTCAGACAGAAAGTGCTAGAAAGCACAGCCTATCTCGCTACCCCATTTCTGTTAGTGCTCATGGTAGGGCTCAGCTGCCCCAGTTCTGCACAAACACAAACTCTAACCTTGCTAATAGCTTCTAGAGAGAGAAAGGTCCTGCATAGTGCTTGTCAGCATTTGAATTCTGTCTCTCAGTTTTCTGCTAACTCTTCTTCCTCAGTCTGCATCACTGTCATCTACTTACACAGTAACAATGTCTCTGGAAAAGGCTTGCCCCAGAAGCAAGATAAGCAGAATGTAAATGTTAGCAGGAACTGAGCCAAATTTTTGAAGATTCTGGCTCTCACCTCAGAGCATCAAATAGGAAACTGTTTGCATTCATGGCAGATGAATGTACAGGAAGGATCAAAATAAACCCCTACCACTTTCTCTCATATCCAAGCCTAGTTTTTCCTGATCCAGCAGCTCACAAGTTTATTTACCTTTGTTCTCAGTGCAAAACTGAAGAATTAATCCAACTGAGAAATAATCAGCTATTGCTTGCTTCTGCAGTTCACAAGGTAAAAGTCCCCATTGCTTTCTGATGGGGAATACCTCTTGAGGAGGCCTCAACACTGGATCACAATGGGGCAGAGATCTCAGTGCGGGAAAGTGTTTTTCTCAGGACGTTGCATAGGCACAGCATTGATTTTAAGTCCATATTTAAGTGCCATAGCAGTCCACATGACAGAAGCATTTACACTGAAGTCAAGTTAGTACCTGATTTAAATTGTAACTGCACAGGCTTTGCCTAAGCACACCTTAAGGTGCTAACTTGAAACAGAATGCATATCAGCCCAGGGTAAAGTGTTTTGCTAAATGAGAGCTTAAGGATTTTCCAACCTTAATGATTCTGTGATTCTGTGATTTCATCACTCTGGATAGTCTCCATTACAGGAAGAAGGGCAGCAGAAGCCCAGCTTTTGACATGTGTAGTACTGATCTTTGCAGTGTGTCTGTAAGTAGCTGTGTAGGTCTAATTTAAACCAGAGGGTAAACTCCCCTTGACTTTAGTTAGTTTATGATCAAGTTCAGAGCAGATGCCATGAGGCCAAATGACCTGTTTGTCTGAGAAGGCAGGAATTCTAACTGCAGGTCCTGAAATTGATGCCACTGTATTTTCTCAGCATAGTAATGGGAGAAGTAAATCTCTGTGAAGGCAAAAATTTGTAAATTTATAAGAAACATCAACAACAGAAAATAAAAAACACAGAAAAGAATTAAGAAAATTAAGAAAACAAAGCTTTTATGCATCTCTCATGTGGTAGATCCTACAGTAGCTTGAACACAATCATCAGAAGGAAAGAGACAGTGAAGTTACAGTCTTATCCTTAGCTTGATCACCATGAATAGGCATTCAGAAAGTTAGATCTGTGTGTACTTGGGAATGGCAACTAGTTTACACGGCCCTTTCCCCTCTAGAATGCTGTCTCTCATTACTAATAGCAGCCTCCCAGTGTCACAGCACTGATAGTGGCCCCCCAGTGTCAGGAAATAATACTAACACATCCTCTTTGTAAAGTTATCTAAAAAAGCAGAGACTAATTTTTTTTTTCTGACTGCAGTAGAGTGATACTAGCCCTACAAAAGGCATCTGCATGCCAGTCTTCCTTCCTTGCTTGCTTTTAATTTCAAATATTTTTATGGCCAGTATATTTCCAAACACTCCACAAGAGATTCAAAGTTGGCAGCTTTTGCAGTTTATGGTCATTCGTATTACATTAATGCAACAGGTTTGCAGCAGTCCTCATCCTATGTAATTTAACAACAAAACTGGAATAGCTCAAAGCATAGCGCTTAGCTATGAGGGGAAACTGGCAGAGCAGAGCACAAGAAAGCAAATAGGTCAGCTACCCAGACTAGAGAACCAATGGATTAGCATGGTATCTGACATCTCAGGAGCTCATGTTTCCATTGTTTGATACAATTTCTGTATATTTTTTGCTCAAATGAACTCCCCTCTTCCCTATTAATAAACTTGTAGTTATAGGGAAAGGGAATGTTGGCATGAAGCAGCACATTGTGTTTCTTTCCCATGGGAAAGTCCTACTGAATAAAAATTGAGAACTACTTTCAAAGGCAAGATTTATCTTGGTAGATCTATCTTTTCTTCAAGCTAGAATATGTTTCTAGTGCCATGAAAAACTAAGGGCAATATTGTGAAACTTTTTAGGCAGTGCAAGGGAAGAGCCCCTAACTGTAGTCTGTGGTTTACTGGGAGGATGTGTTTCCAGTACTTTGACTTCCAGTCAGTATAATAATGATTTCAGAAACCATTTCAAAGGGAATGATGACCTGTGGTTGAGACACTGAGACTGGGGCAGTCTAGTTCAGTTCTTAGATCTTTCGGAAAGCATAGCTCTGGGCAAATCATCTAATTTGTTAGCTTCCCCATGAAATAGAGAAGACAATGTTTCCTCTCTCCGATACCTATATTTAAACTATATAGAGCACTTAAGATTTAAAATTACAAGGATGAAAAGGATAGATTTGATCTATACCCATGCTTCCCAGAATCCCTTTCAATAGGTCAGATTTTGCTAATTACAATGATACAATAAAAACAGTTCCCTCAGTTTAGTGGAGTTACTTCAAATATTCATTGAGCTAAATCAATTCAGAGCTTAAAATACTAGGTCTGAATTTGTTTCTTTTTTGATGGGATTGTGGTCATAGCTGTTCAAAAAAGAATGTCTCCAGATTCCATCTATCCATGAATGTCTTTTCAGTTTCAGCCTGCAATTCTGTAGCTCTGTACCATCTCTTGCTACAGAAGTATTCCCAGCTCCACTTCTCAGCCTTGGCCCATCTGAAAAACAACAGAACCAGAGCTGCAAATGTCTTTCTGCTCACATCTTTCCCTCTCTCACGTGCCCCAGAGCTATGCAATAGGGGAACTCTTTAGAATATCATAGTGGAGTTTTGCCTACAGCAGATACAGCCATCTGCAAAGAATTCACATTTCAAGATGTGCCAGTTCCAGTGTATTTGAAAATCACAACTAGTCAGCAGGACTGGATGCAGTCTGCATTGCTAAACGCTTGGGTGCACTCATATAATTGCATAATTCAATGTTGTGAACTCCCTCTTCTCAGACAATGTGTTTTAGATATTGACTGCACAGAAGGTCAGCTTGTGCGAGAAAAACAAACCAACTGCTTTGCTTAGTACAGCAGTATAGGGAAAGCTGGGAATAGGCTATGAGAGGGGACATTTAGCCATGTTAATTGTTGTTACTGTGATGTGGTCAAAGCATTTCAACCTAGCTTTTAGCAGTCCAGACTTAATGTTTTCTTTTTCTTACAGTGATGTGTAGAGGGACTAGTTAAGATTGACTTCTAATTACATTAGTCATTATGCAGACAGTTCTGAGTCCAAACCACTGTCTAAGTGCATGAGACATACTGGTAAGAAGTGCACTGTGCTCCAGAGCATGGCACACAGATGCACAAACTTCTATTCCATGTGGTACACTGCCTCTGCTTATGAAAATGCTAGGTAGGTCAAGGCAGCTTGTGGAATCCCTAATAATGTATTTATTGATTTTGGGCAAATGTCACGGAACAGTAGAGATTTTACAGATAATTAAAACCTTACATGTTTGGGAAAGATAATCTTGTGATGCGAGTTCCAAGCCTCAGCGTGAAGTTATTACTTACAGACACCGAAGAGTTCTCAAACATTTCCATAAGAGAAGCTACATTTGGAGGATACAGTTGGCCACAAAATCCAAATAGCTTTTTTTCGTGGAATTATCTAACACATCTGAAAGTCCAAGTAATTGTAGTGAGCCACACAATAATTTAGAGTTAGACTGGAACTGGATGTCTGTTCCCTTTTCTGCTTGTTCCTTGATTTGGGTTATCCACGCTTCTGCAGTCAGCACAAAGCAACATCTCCAAACAGAGTAACTTTCCTCCTGGAGAAGTAGTTGAGAATTAAAGGTGGGGGAAGAACTTGAGCTTTGACATTCAGTTGCTATTCCTATAGTAAGCTCTCACCTCAGATAAAAAGCCTCTGGATAATCCTGAAAGCTAAGGCTAGAGCTGCACAAGAAAGTAAGAGAAGTGAGTACAAGACAGAAATCAGAAAAAAGGTATATGGACTTTTGCCCCCACCTGCAGCCAATGAAAAAGTGACCGTGCAACATTAAGGACAGCAGTGTGGCTGCGTAAGTGTTAGGGACTTGTCTTCCCTACAGAGTATTTCCAAGTTTCTAAGGCTCTAAATAAAGATGCATGCATTTTTCTCTAAAGGGACGCAGTTAGAATGACAGAGCCTTCCCTTACCAGGGACATGAGAAAAGCAGAAAAACAGTGCTTAATTGAAGTGTAATTTATTTTCCTCTTCTACAGGGAGCTGTCACTGTTCTGTGAGGCAGATAAGGCAACACATTAGAAAGGCACATAAACTGTGCTGCCAGGGAAACCTGGCTTTCGTTCTTGTTTTGTTGCTTTCTTTAATCCTACGTATGGCATTCCTACTGCTGGGGCATGATAGAAGCTTGTAAATAATGGACAGGCATAGCACTCAGCAAAGTAATCACAGTGCACATCTGCTGGACAGATAGATTCTTCAAAGGAATATATGCTTAGAGCCAATTACAAGCAGAGAAATGAGAAAGGTAACAGATGTGTTAGGTATTCCCTTGATGGCAGGTGTGGTGGTTAGGAGGGAGGATAAAAATTCAAGCAGCATAGAAAGACAGACTGAAAAATAACTGTGTGGAGCCGTGGGCACTTACATCTGTAGGGAAAAAAGAAACTCAGCAAATAATGACAATTACCAGTTCAGCAGTGGCAAATAATCTATTATTGATTATCTCAACAATGCTCAATTAAGCCACCTGAATTGGGGATGCTGTGAGAGCTTATAGCTGGAGGTGTATCTAGTGTGTCAGGGTACCCATTGTGCGTCCTCCCAAGATGCAAGGCAGGTTTATTACGCATAACAGATCCCTGCAGTCTAGAATGGACTCCTTATGGTCAGGTGCAGTCCAAGTACTAGGAGTGCCTCCTCTGGTGTGCTTTAAAGAAGCAGAATCTCTAATAGAGGACAATGAAGAGAAAAAAAGAATTCTTCCAGTGAGCTCCTGGTAATAAAGACTGGTTTTAGACACAGCACACTCTCCAGAGATCCCCAATGTGGTATTAGGAGAGAAATGCAGTTCTGGCTTGCTTTTTGGCTCTGTATGATATGTAGCTTTGGGCATATCTCACAGATAATGTCATAATCTGTTTGTAAACTGGAGCTGATCAAAACTTACCTGTCTTTTTCACAAGTTTTTGAAAGGGTTGATAAGTTAATGAAGAGTAATTTATCATGATAAATTATATTTAGGGCATCTTTTTTAGAAGTCCTAATACACTGGGCTCTAAACTGACTCCAGAGATAAGTGCTGTTCAAAGCTTTGCTGCACCAAGGAAGGAAAGCTGGTCTGCTGTTCTGGGTTACAGGCAGAGCTGAAAGCAGACTACAGTGGGTTCATCTGGTAGCCTGGGCCTCATCCTCTGGGAAGTGCTGCGTAATAGTAAAGTGGTATAAGGAACTGTTGATACTGAAAATCAGGAAGAAGCCTGCACTGGCTCATTCCCTTGTGACTGTCGGCAGTCCCTTCTGATTATTAGCTCGGACCATGATGAAGAGAACAGAAATATAAACAAGGTATAGGAGAAGGCTCTGACATGGGCTGTTCTGGAGATTTGTGCTGGATGGCCAGAACAGCTCCTTTCTATTCCTGAAAGCTGCAAAAAATAAGATGAAAGCAGTGTAGCACATTAAATTCCTACCAAGCTTTACATGCACAGAGAAACAGTTGTGTGTAGGTCAATTCTTTATACTAGTTTGGTATTTTTAAGTTATTTGGCAAAGTGGATAAAAAAAAAATTGAATACACATCAAATCCAGCTGAGCTGGGCAGTGAGATGTGATTCAGAAGGGTTCTACCTAGTGTGTCCCAGCTCCAGAAATAATGGCTCGTAGAATGCTGCTAAGGTTCACTGACTCAGCTGATGCTGTATTAGGGGAAGTAAATAAATGTCAACCTAGATTTCAGGGAGCAGAGCATTTGACAGCCTGTCCAGCCTTCAGTCCATGCTGCAGGAGTGCTGGGCAAAGGCTGAGGTATCTCAGTATGGATGTGGGCACACACACTCACATCAGCTCACATATACAAGTGGGACATGCAGATTTGGGCTCTGGGAGTCCCAAGAGCAGAATGGATTCCACAACCACTTGTGGAAGCAATCATCATCACTGTACTTTCCTGCACAGTAAGAACAACCTCATAGAGATCTTGTGCATTAAGAGAGGGAGAAACAAAAACCAACTAGCAAGAGGAGACTGGCAGAGGCCTCCAGAGTTTTCTTATCTGAAGTTTGCTCTCCAGTGACCCAAAATGGCCACTTATCTGTAGCAACAATGGACTGCTTTAAAAGTGCAAGAAAACTCGAAAGGGCTTATTGAGTTACTTAGATAAATACCAGGCAGTAATGTCATAAAGGGAGTAGATGTTGAGCTCATAGCGGAAATGCAGTCCTTTACTGTCACTGGGAGTCAAGGGTTTTGTCTGCTGAGCTTAGATGGAGATTCGAACTATGGGAAACTTTGGTACATGCAGGGCTGGGAGCTTAACTCCCTCCTGCCTGGAATTTGCAGTGAAGGGTTTGACAGTTTTCACACAATGTAGGGCTATTTAAGGATCCTGGGATAAAAGTGTATGAACGCTTCTTCCCTGTAAGAAGAGTTGTAGAACAGATGCCAGCTGCCTATGCAGGTTGCTAAACCCAAAGTGTTGATGTTGCAGATAAGAGCAGTGCTTATTTCCCGTTCCCTTTGGGTTTGATCCAGTGTCTCTTAAGTCTTCAAAAGGCCCCAAATCATCTCCAAATTATTGCTCTTTCTACTCAAAACACATACAGTTCTTTGAGACACTGAGTGTTGCATGAAGAGCATCCTCCAGAAAGCTGGAGAGACACAGACACGGTGAATTAGAAAACAGTAAAGTCCTGGTTCAAACCACCTAAATCCTTACTGGAGGGAGCAGTTGCTAACAGGAAGGGAAACAAGTTACCTCTGTGATTCATCGCTGGTAAAGTGAGTGTGATGTGTCCTGAGAAAGTCGTTTGTGGATGAATTATTTTGCTTTCTAATGTGTTCGGATATGTGGGTAAGGAACATATTCAGGACAACGTCCTACTTTCACTGTAACTTCAGGACGTGTTCTGAAAAGCAGCGAGTGCAAGCCCCTAAACCCCTAATAGACCTCTGCAAACTTTAAGAGAGCTTCTGGTCCTTGCTTTGTGGAACGCAGGGATAGCTCCTGCATGCAGGTGTCAGCTACTGGAGAGGTGACAGCCTTCCTGCAGCTCATCTCTTCACACTGGCCCCTGCCTTGCTCAGGGTGGAGCTTGCCTGCAGCTGCTGAGGCTTCATCAGCTCTGGGAGAGGAGCAGCATGTGCTGCTTGGAGCAAGGCTCCGCACCTTGGGGTGACACAGTGCGGCACAATTCTGCATTTTATCCTAGTCCTGGAAATGACTTAAGAAAGAAATCGGTTGGGCCAATGTTTTATTGCTATTATTCTGGAGCAGAGCCTCTGACCAGCTGAACCAAGTGCTTTGGATCTGTAAATCTCCTTCTCCCTTGCGAAGCGGTGTAGTCTGTCCGGTACCGGGGCTCCCTGACACCGGCAGCGACGCCAGAGGGCCCCGAAACCAAGCGCTTCGTTCCCGGACGCGGGGTGAGCCCCGGCTCTAACTGCGAGGCTCTTGGCGCTCGGGTGCCCCCTGCAGCCCGCCCTGCTCCGGAGCAGCTCCTTTCCCTACGGGGTGCCGGCAGTGGGAGGGGAGGGAGCAGAACCCTGCAGAGCGCAGGTGCATTCGGTCCTTAACTTCGCGCGGCCCTGGTGTCCGAGGCAGCCTTCTTCGGGACTGGGGCGTGTGCTTAGCGGGCGGGCTGTACACAGGTCATACATGCGGTGCAGGCAAATGCAAGCTGCTCTCCCCATATCCAGACACTGCACCTCAACAAGCGTCTCATCTCATATGGACTTGTTACTTCTGAAACTAAATATTCTTCACTGTGCCACGCATTTATCTATGGTTTTGCCCTCAGGAGCCTCAGTCAGGAACTGATTTCCCACTGCTTGAGACGCTAGCAAATACAGATAGAGACAGACCCAGAATAAGATAGTGGTTCTCACTCACAGTTACACAGTATATGTTTGAGTGTCTGTGTGTGTTCATATATAAAAATGAATGTATATATATATAAGTATATAAATAAAGTAGATGTATATATACTTTTATATAACAAAATCGGGAAGAAGAGATACAGGACGCAGATGAAGTAAATCAGCAGTGGTCTCAATTGACTCACTGTGTAATTGTCAAATCTACTTTTTTTCTCAATATTGCCTGTGAGACCTTATGGTTTTTCCAGTTGTGAGCATGATTAAATAATACATCTTCCACATGTTTTAGAGCAGTCGTGCGGAAGGGAATGGTGCCTACCCATTGCACCCTCCTGACTGCTGATGTGTGGATGTAACAGGAGGTGACTTCAGACCATCTTCTCTATGCTTGGTTACAATCTTGAAGGGTTGGTCGCTCTCGTGTCCTGATGAAATGTTTTTTCAGGTGGCTGATTTTGTGGTTTGAGTCTTATCACTGGAATCCCATGCTGTAACATATTCTCTGTTGGAGAACTTTGATTTCAGATCTCTCCCTTTGTTTCCTGTTGTTGAAGATGACTTTTTTTTAAAACACAGCTATTCTAAAATCGTTGTTAATTTCCTTTGTAAGTGATATTTCACTTTCCTCAAAGGTATAGTTGTAAATAGAAGTTGACTTTGATGTTGTTGGCACAGCCTTGCTTTTAACCCCTGATGTGTAGGCCATAGCATCTCTACCAGGAAAATAAGCTCCTGAGAGTGACTGCTACTTGAGCACAGGTGTTGTGGGAGCTCAGATGAAGAGGATGAGGATGAAGAGGAAGAGGATGTCTGATCCCTTGGGCCCAGCTCAGAGCTTTGAAGTCATTTCAGGCTGGTGGCCAGATGTGAGTTCACTCACGACTCAGTGAGTACATCTGAAGTCTATTTCTAACTGGCAGATGTGTCTTTCCACAAGCAGAACAGATACTTAGCATAAGAATGGAGCCCCTAGTTCCTTCTTTCTCAGGAATGGGGGCTGTGTCACCAGAGTGCAGCTTGCTGAAGGTCCAGCCCATGGCACACAGGACACCCCATGCAGGAGGTGATAGCACCCATAGGCAGGAATGGGAGATCGAGTCAAGCTAGTTTGTATGCTGAGGTAATAGCTATGCTAGCACTGCATCAGGGCATTTCTTCCTTCCAGGAGACAAACTGCAAACCCTTTATCCATCCTGATATAAAGATTCTTCCTGAAGTGAGCTTTAAATACTGTCCTTGGGTTGGTGCCTTCTGCTGAGCTTCAGTCTGAGCAAAACATTCCTACTTCTGTTAGAAGAGACAGATGAAATAGCTCCTTCTGCTAGTGATGATTTCATGGGAGGTAAAGGTAAATGGGGAATAACAAACAAGACACAGGAGATGCACCTTATGATGACAAAGCATCCTAACACAGAAACTCTGAGATTAGGAGTGGTTATGTATGTGTCTCAAGGCAATTTCTGAGGGAGACCAGGCTCTCTATGGATGTCACTGGCTCACCACAACTCTGTACTTGGCTTTGTGTACACACTGAGAATTCCCTTACAATGTCTTTGGTACAGATGTAGTCTTTTGCCACAACACTAAAAGTTGGCTCCTATGACCAGAAACACTGTTGAATCCAAACAGTGGTGAGAAAAATAACAATTCTGAGTTTACAGTGTGAGGCTTTCCTTCCTTCTCAGCTGGCACCCAAGAACAAGACAAGCTGTAGTGTTCAGCACCTCAGGGTGCACATCTGTACTGGGCTCGTTTACAGAGTGAGGACTGAGCTGTGGCTGTTGGCATCCTGTGGGTATGAGGAGCACATCCTCTCCGATGGACCAAAGCAACTAGTCAGTAAAAAGCAAAGTAGCACTGTGGCAAGCTCATTGCTGAGAGGGGAATCCAACAGGCAGCAAGAGGCTGGGTATTTCACTGTGAACTAAAACTTCAGGGTAGTTTTGCCATCCAGGAAGGCTGACCCTACTTAGCTGTGAGGAGATTTTGTGCCTTGTAATCCCCCATTGATCTGGATTACTTTTTTATTTAAAGAAACTGACCTCCAGCAGCTACACCAGGTCCCTCTGGCCCAGAAAGTGAGTCCAGAGCCCAAGTACAGAAACAAAAATACTAACTTAGAAAAAATGAGGTGACCCGTATTGGTCCTCAATTAAAAGGCCAAAGAAAACTTAAGAGCATTATCTTATAAAAATCTTAACATTTGACTAGTAGATTATGTTGTCTAGCAGGTCCCATGAATTCTGTTTCTCAGTTTATAAATTAAGGGGTGCCAAATAATCAGCGTATTTGCTAAGCCATAGGGCATTCTTAAAATTCTGGTTTAATATTACTAGCAGCCAGCTGCTTCCTTTCTTTATTTTTTTTAAGAAGGAATACAGACCTCCATAACACAAGTTTTAGTCAGTGGCACAGAAAAACCTGTGTTTACTTGACACAGACTTCATGTGTCTCTTTGAGTAAGTTCCCCAGCTTCTGTGTATTTCAAACATACTCCAGAACTTCTCTGCCTCCCAGAGATATAATGATGCAGAAGTAAGTGTGCACAGATGCCTTACTAATGAGGCCATGGTAGTCATACTACGTGCAGAAGTAACTGAAAGGTAAGAAAATTAAAGACACAGTAGGCATCATTTGCCCCGACTTTCAATCCATGTCATGCAAGTCACTTGTGGTCCCCTCCCTCTATAAATGTCACTCTAGTGCATTTTCCTTTACGTTTTCCCATGCTTTTGCTAATTGAAGCCCCTGTTCTCCTGAAAAAGTTGTGTTATGTCCGCAGGTATTTCATGCAATGGTATAAAGTCAGGCAGCGCTCTCTTCACAATCTTCATCTCAGTAATGGTAACAAGCCCTAAAAGACATAGTCTTAAAATTTCAGTTTAGGCCTCTGCCTAAAAATAGTCCTCGGACTTCACGTGGGCTAGAGACATGATTTCATCAGTGCTATTCCTGGAACTTCTTTCCTGTCCATGAGCACTGCCTGGTTAATAACCCTTCCTAAATGCATTTCCTTGAGGAGACCACTAGAAGATAAATGGTGGGTGTGATGTTGCAAGCCTGAGGTTGTTTTGTCAACAAAGATTAAACTCTTTGTCTCCAAGCTTGGATGTGATAATCATTGAACAAAATACAGCATTATTGCTGCAGATATTCCAAGCAACTGTGCATTCCTATCACACACTGCCACTGTTTTCTATTAATTACTCCTTCCTTATCAAGGCTGTAACATAGCCTCGTGCACATAATTTTGGGAAAGAACTGTACACATCCCTGCTGCCATATGAGGAAAATATGCATTTGAAAATGTAGTCCTTGTGATGAGTGAGGGTAGTTCTTCCATTTTATGCCTCTGGGAATTATAAACCCACCCAAGGTACTTTTTAAGAACAGCAAGGATAGGCTGCTTAGGCTGTATTGGAGGGCAGCACTCCTACAGAGTTCAAGGGCTGTGGAGATGCAATAATTCTGAGCAGAAGTCGTTGTTCTGTCTTTATTGACCTCCTACCTTGCTGTGCTGCTGTTTGGGGTGGGTCCATCCAATCCTGATGGTGTCTGTGTTCTGCACAGACATCCTAGCATTAGGTCAGGTCAGAATAGTGCCTGGCTTACTTCAGGTAAGATGTGAAAGAACTGATGACTTAACTAGTTATTAAAAATATATATCTTTTGACTTTTCTTGGGTAGAAGCAAATATCCATGCACGGCTACCGGGGGGGGGGGGGGGGGGGGGGGGGGGG
>JANHGO010000002.1:52737714-52763262 GCA_024606505.1 Aquila spilogaster | reverse complement strand
TATCTGTAGCAACAATGGAGCCCTTAGTGATTTAAAAGTGAAAAAAACCCCAACCCTGAAGGGCTTATCGAGTTACTTAGATAACTGTTCTGCAGTGATGTCACAAAGGGACTAAATTATGAAGTCATAGGGAAAATGCAACCCTTTTCTGTCACTGCGAATGAAGGACCTTGTCTGCTAATCTCAGATGCAAATTTGAAATACTGACACGTGTGAGATGTTCAGGGCTGAGATCTTACCTGTCTCCCACTTGGAATTTGCAGTAAAAGATTCAAAAATTTTCACAGAAAATAGGGCTATTTAAGGATGCTGGGATAAAAATGTGTAAACACTTCTGTACTATAAGAAGAGTTGCAGAACAGATGCTAGCTATCTATGGAGGCTGCTAAACATGAAGCACTGATGTTGCAGATAAGAGTAGTGCTTATTCCTGTTCCCTATGGGCTTGATCCAGTGTCTCTTGAAGTCTTGAAAAGGCTCCCAATTGACTTGTCTTTAACCTATTGCTCTTTCTGCCAAAAGTAGACCTAGTTCTTTAACCCATTTTCCCTGTCTTGCATGAAGAGCATCCTCCAGTAAGCCAGAGAAAGACACAGACTCACTGAATTTATCAGAAGGTAAAGAATATGGTCACACCTTGAACTCTCAGCTTTTTTATACGTCTGGTTTGCCTCACACCAACCACTTAGTTCCCTGGTGGAGTGAGCAGTTGTCAACCAGGGGAGAAACAAGTTAGCTGTGTGATTAATTGTCAGAAAAGTGACTGTGATGTGTCCTGACAAAGTCCTTCTTGGGTGGGTTATTTTGCTTCCTAAAGCGTTCAGATGCATAGGTAAGGAGAGTAGTCAGGATGATGGCCCACTTTCACTGGGACTGTAGTACGTATTCTGAAAAGCAGTGAGTATGAGCCCCTAACCCCCTTTTACATCTCTGCAAATTTTATGAGAGCGTTTGTTCATTGCTATAGCAAACCCAGGGACAGAAGCATGTCTGAGCTAGGGTGGGTTATGTATACATCAGTGTTAGTGTTGCTTTGGAGGTGATGGCCCTTACTGCAAGCTCATCTCTGCACACCTGGATTCTACCTTCCTAGGCAGAAAGGCCAGAGCTCACCTGCAGTTGCTGAGGCTTCATCAGCTCTCAGAGATAAGCAACATACACAGCTTTTAGTGACATCCCCTGAGCCTTGAGGTGACACGACAGTGAGAAAACAGCTACCCAATAACATTGTGCAATTCTCCATTTTCTCCCAGTCCGGGAAATTACTTAAGTACGAAATTGAGCTGCTTGGGCCCATGTGTTTGTTGCTACTGTTGTTGGCGTGCAGCCACTACCCAGATGAACCAAGTCCCTCAGGGCTGTAAATCCCCTTCTCTCCTCCCCGGCACGGTGGCGTGGTCTCTCTCTGGTACCACCGGCTCTCCGGCACGGTAGCAGCGATGCCAGATGGTCCTGGGGCAGAGGAAGAGTTTCGTAACAGGATTCCGGGTATCCCGGTAACGCCGCACAGATACAACTGGAAACTGCAGCAGGGGCTGGGCTTTGTCCCCGGCCCCCCTCGCAATCTCCCTCACCCCCCACCCCCAGCAAAGCAAGCCGTTTGCCTCGGCTGCAGCGGGATTGCTTCCCGAAGCTTTGGTGCCCTCTGCAGTCAGCCGGGCCGGGCCGGGCCGGGCCGCTGCCGGGCGGGGAGAGGGCTGCCGAGGGCGGTGGGCCTTCGCCTCGTCCCGGCAGCGTCCCAGCGTCTCCCGCAGGTGTGCGGGGAGCGGTTGCGGCGCGGGGCGGGCAGCGGTGCTCCCGACGGGAACTGCAGACAATCGCAGGAAATGAAAAAATGTAATCCTGCCGGGAGACAGCTATTTTCATTCCATTAACTTCACGCGCTGGTGTTCCGGGTGTCGGAGGCCGCCGCCGCCGCCTTCGAGAAAGGGAGCCGCGGAGAGTTTCCATGCACGTGTGTACACACGGGGCTAGAGGGTGAGGGTGGATGTGCTTCTTTCTCCCCCTTATATTCAGTGTTTTCTCGACCCCCGTCCGTGAATTCTGCAAAATACAACCTAGAGATCCCCCTCTGTGCTTTAACTGAGCCACGTGCAGGACAGATAAAGAACCTGCTTTCTTTAAATGTACCTGAATCAAGAGAAGCCCTCTTGCAACCTCTGGAATAACAGCAGCATAAATAAGCTGGGAGTCAGACCTGTTCTGCTCCCTGTCCTCTTGCCCCTTGTGTCCAAGTGCTGTTTCATGCACAAGGAATACTTACAGTGTGGGCAAATGCAAGAGCAAGCTGCTCTCCCCACATCCAGTCCCTCTACTTACACAAGCCTCTTGCATCTTCTGTGGATTATTATTTATGAACCTAAATATTCTTTTATTCATTGTGCCATGCATTTATTCATGTTTTTGCCGTAGGACCCTCAGTCAGGGACTGCCTCCCTACTGTTTTGGTCACTAGGGAATATAGTTAGGGACAGATCTAGAGTAAGAAATTGGTTCTTGCCCAAAAATCTTTACAATCTGTCTGTGTGTGTGTGTTTATAAAATAGCAGAGGTGTGAATACTTATATATAAAAATCTCAGGAGCGAGAAACTCTGGGGTGCTTGAGAAGATGGAGTAAATCAGCAGTTGTCTTGATGCACTCACTGCATAAATCATTGTCAAATCTGCTTTCTTCTCAGCACTGCTTGTGAGAGCATAATGTTTCTCTTGTTGTGGCCATGATGAAATAAGATGCATTTCAGGTGATTTGGATCAGTCTGAAGGGAATGGTACCTACCCATTCCACTACCGATAGCTGAAATGTGGAGGTAACTGCGAGGGGTGACCTCAAACCATCTCCACTATGCACTAACAATCTCTAAGAGTTACTCACTCTCATGTCCTGGTGAAATATTTTTTCAGGTGGCTGTTTTAGTGGTTTGAGTCTTATCACTGGAGTCCCATGCTGTAATGTATTCTCTGTTGGAGAGCTTTGCTTTCAGATCTTTCCCTTCTTTGTTTCCTGTTGTTGAAGCTGTTATTTTTTTTAAACACAGCTATTCTAAAATCATTGCTTATGTCCAATATCCCACTTTCCTCAAAGGTACAGTTGCCAATAGAAGTTGACTTTGATGTTCTTGGCATAGCTTTGCCTTCAGCCCCTGATGTGTAGGTCTTAGCATCTCTGGTCAGGAAAAGGAGCTCCTGGTGGTGGCTGTTGCTTAAGCACAGGTGTTGTGCAAGCTCAAAGGAAGAGGATGTTGGACCCCTTGGGCCCAGCTCAGAGCTTTGAAGTAATTTCAGGCTGGCAGCCAGCTGTAAGCTCGCTCACAACTCCATGGGTTCATCAGAAGTCTATTTCTAGCAGGCAGATGTGTCTTTCAGCAGCCACAATGGATACTTGTCTTGCGGACAGAACCCCCAGTCTCTTTTGGCATCCCTCCTTTCTTGGGGGGTTAAGGGGTCTGTGGCACGCACATAGCATCCTGTAGTGTAAACACCCTCTGTGTCTGTGGTGGGGAATCCTAATGTAAAGATTCTTCCTGAAATGAGCTCTGAAGACTTTCCTTGACTTGGTGCCTCTGCTGAGCCTCAGTCTGAGCAAAATGTTCCTACTCCTTCTGTCAGAAGCATGGAGGCAATTAAAATAGCTCCTGCTGCTAGTGATGATTTCATAGGAGGTAAAAATAAATAGAGGAAAAACAAACAAGACACAGGAAGGGCACTTTATGATGACAACGTGTCCTAACACAGAGACCCTGAAATCAGGGGTGTTTATGTATGTGTGTTAAGGCAATTTCAGAAAGAGATTTGGCTCCCCATGGAAGTCACTGGCTCAGCATAACTCTGGATTTGGCCTTGTGTACACACTGAGAATTCCCTTACAATTTCTTTGAACATAGATAAGATCCAGTCTTTTGCCACAACATCAAAAGTTGGCTGCTGTGACCAGAAACACTGGCGAATCCAAACAGCAGTGAGGAAAATAATGATGCCAACTTTATTGGGTTGGATTTTCTTGCATGCTCAACTGACCTTTTGGCACCCAAGAAAAAGACAGATTTTCTGTAGGGCTCAGCACCTGGGGCTGTATCTGTACTCCTGAGCTCAGTGGCTAAGCAGCCATTGAGTTGTGACTGCTGGAATCCTGGGGGTATGTGGACCACATCCTTTCAGCTGGACCGAGGTCAGTAGTTAAAAGCAAAATAGCACTGTGTCAATTTCATTGCTGGGAGGGGAACCCAGCCGCCAGCAAGAAGCCAGGTATTTTATTGCGAACTAAAACTTCAGGGCAGTTTTGTCATCCAAGAACACTGACCCTGCTTAGCCATGAGGAGATTTTGTGCCCTGTAATCCCACATTGATCTGGATTACTTTTTTATTTAAAGAAACTGACCTCCAGCAGCCACACCAGGTCTCTCTGGCCCAGCAAGCGAGTCCTGAGCATAAGTAAAGAAACAAAATTTCTAACTCAAAAGAAATGCCGGTGAGCAATATTGGGCCTCAATTAAAAGGCCAAGGAAAACAGGAGAGCATTATTTTACATAGATCTTAACATTTTATTAGTAGATTAAGTAGTTTAACAAGTCCCATTCATTCTGTTTCTCAATTAATAAATTAAGGGTTACCAAATAATCAGCACATTTGCTAAGAAATAAGGCATCGTTAAAATTCTGGCTTCTCATTACTAGCAGCCAGTCCTGTTTCTTTTGTTTTTAAAGAAAGAATACACACGTCCATAATGCAAGTATTAACCAAAGACACAGGAAACCTATGTTTACATGTCTGATGTGACAGACTTCATGTGTGTCTTTGGGTAAGTTCCCCAGCTTCTCTGTGTTTCAAATATACTTCAGAACTTCTGTGCCTTCCAAAGGTATCATGATGTCAAAGTAGGTAATGCTTAGATGCGTTATTAATGAGGCCATGATAGTCATACTACATGCAGAAGTAATGGTAAGAATATCAAATGCACAGTAGGTGCTCAGGCACCGTTTGCCCTGACTTGTAGTGCATGTCGTGCAAGTCACCCAAGGTCCCCTTCCTCTCTAAATACCATTCTCATGCATTTTCCTAAACATTCTCCCATGTCCTTGCTAATTTTAGCCTCTACTCCACTGAAAAGGTCTCTCTGGCACCATCAGCTATTTGATGTGACTGTGTAAACTCAGGCAGTGCTCACTTAACTATCTTCATCTTTATAACAGAAACAAGTCCTAAAAGACCCGCTGTTAAACTTCCGGTTTAGGCTTCTTCCTGAAAATAGTCCTTGGATTGCATGTGGGCTAGAGACATGATTTCATACCTGCTATTCCTGGAACTTCTTTCCTGAGCATGAGCACCACCCAGTTATAACCTCTCCTAAATGCACTTCCTTAAGGAGACTTCTAAAAGATAAATGACGGGTGTGATGTTGCAAGCCTGAGGTTGCTTTGTCAACAAGGAAGAGGCTCTTTGTCCCTATGTGTGAGTGTGAACCATTGAGCAGAACACAGCATTATTGATGCAGGTATTCCAAGAGACCCTGCATTCCTACCACGCCTATTTTACATTTGCCTCCTCACACTGCCAGTGTTTCCTATTACTACTTTCTTATCAGAGCTGTAACGTAGTAGCCCCATGTCTGTAAGTCTGGGAAACAGCTGTTCACATCCATGCTGCCATATTAGAAAAAAATATATTTGAAAATATAGTCCTTGTGCTGAATGAGAGCAATTCTTCCATTTTATGCGCTGGGTGTTATAAGCCCACTTTGTGTAGTGAAGTACTTTGTGCTAACAGCAAAGATAGGCTGCTTGGGCTGTATTGGAGGGCAGTACCTCTAAGGAGCACAAGGGCTGTGGAGTCATGATAGTTCTGAACAAAAAGAGGGTGCTCTGCTCCTTCCTTGACCTTCTGCCTTACTGTACTGTTGGGGGGGTGTCTACCAAATCTTGTTCAAATCTGACTTCGGTATAGGCATTTCAGCATTAGATCAGGTCAGAATTGTGCCACAGTGCCCAGTTTACTTCAGATAAGGTGTGAAAAAAAGTGGTGACATTACTGGTTGCTTAAAAAAAAATCCCTTGACTTGACTTTTTTTTTTTTTTTTTAATAGAAGCAAACATCCTTGCCCCCTGTTACTGGCCAAATTGCCATTGTTCATCCCTGGAAAGTGTTTGATACCAAAATCTTTCCTTTAAAAAGCAACAAAAACATTATTGCTAGAGCAGCTATTGAAAAGTTAACCTTCATGGTACAGAGAAGGATGGTGTCTGAATATGAGATATAGTCCTCATCTACAGACCTTGTCTTTGTCACCTGAGTAACTCAGCCCCTCATACTCATCTGCCTGGTCTCATAATCATACAGTTAGTGTTACAGTGTTTTCTCTTAAAAGCCCCATTTCCTGGAGTCACATGGTTTCATGTAAACCTCAGCTTTCACTTTAATAACAAAAAATAAGCAAATTCTTCATGACTTCAGAAAAAAGAATAAAAGAAGCTTGCACATATGACTGCATGGGTCCCAGAGTAATGCAATAAAGAACACAATTTTATTTAATTGTTTTAAAGTTAGCTTCCTATCACTTTTCAGATGTTTGAATGCATGTAACAGGTCATATATAAGGTAATGAGACAGTATTAGGAACTGAGGCACCAAGATGTTAAGGCTACATGAAACAGGAAGATGATTGCAGAGATGGAAGTGGAATCAAGTTACCAGCATCTTAAATCCAGCTTTCCCACAGCTGCCTTGCTGGAAAAGGAACTGTTAACCTTATAGCAGTGAAAGATGTTATTTGCAAGACTCGAGTTGGGGATGGTGAGCAAAACAGAACATTAAGATGTTAAAGTTGCAACAAAACCTCAATTCTTTAACAAAATGTCATCTATGTGTGACAGAGGAACAAAGTCATTGTGAAGCTGGAAGCCTATGAAGTGGTGACTGATGGCTTCATTGTGTTTGGGACAATTTCAGAAAGCAATTCCTCAATACTTGCTGGACGAGCAGTTTTTCCACTCTTCCTTAGTCTGGGAGCCAGTCTGGTCTTTCCCAGAAGTGATGAAAATAAGCAGCTTTAGCTGGAACTCTCCTGACACTTTCCAGCAAAAGGAGTTTTCCAATACAGCCCCACCAAACAAAAGCATCATTGTTCACAGGCCCATAAAAACACTGCTTGCAGATGTCAAGTGAGCAACTTTAAAAGAGGAAACCAAGTTTTGATAGGTGCCAGTGTCTAATCACCATCAGGCTGCCGTTACGCTCTGATGATTCATACACAAAGTGTATCAAGAAAGGCCTAGAAAGCTGTGCATAATATGTGATTTCCTTCCTCTTCCTCTCCGAGGGCAGCAGTTCACATGTGGCCCAGCTGACCTTTAGTCTCTGAAGGGATGAGAGACTAAAGAGCTGACAGAGATGTGTGTTCAGGAACAGAAAGCATTGATGTCTTTCTTACGTTTATTTGGTTTTCTGGGACTGCTTGTGTTTCGTGCATTGGTTCTTTCCAGATTAAAGCAGGGGAAACAAAAGAAGTCAGAAGTTTGTCTCCCAGCCTTGGCAGAACTCTTTCATGCTCTTTGCTCTTGCCTACAGTGTACACAAGCAGCTGACTGCTTACAAGAAGCCAGGACACTAACAGGACAGAAAATCCCACACAGCTCATTTTCTTTCTCTAAAGCTGACGAATCCTATCTGCAGCAGGATGCGAATGGCTGTTACAATGCAGAGTGGAGGTGCTGTAGGAGTCTTACCTCCAAACCCAGGACAAACTGCAAATCCCTGTGCAAATATACCCTTGTGGTTTTATTACCTGCTAAAGAGCTACTTTCTCCACTCTGACCTGAGTCTCTACCTTTGTGCATAAACATGGGGAGGTCACCAGTGAATATCAGGACCCTCTCCCAGGAGCCTGCGGAGGTGAGCAAGCACACTTGCTTGGAGAAGCACACAATTCTGCAGCTGACTTACCGGCCCCCATCCAGAACTCCACTGCCTCAAATTATAGTTAAAGACAGTTGCAGTATAAAGGAACCACAGCATCCTGCAACAGCATTAATGTTAACAGCTCTGGAGTTACTGAAAAGCCACTGGGATAGGAGTCAGTTGCACCCTCTCAAGCTCCCCCATCGGCCTCCTTTCCCCACGTGTCCTCAGACTGCCTGAGAGACTGGAATTTTTGCCCCTTCAGCTGGTCTATATGAGAATACTTTTGCTGTCAGTACAGCCTCACAATACTTTTTGAAGAAAGCAGTATTATAACCATTGCAATTACTGAAAAGTCAAGTTTTACTCGAGTAAAGTAGGAGTCAGGAATACACTCCAGGATCTGGTCCCATGCCAGCTGACACCAAGCACATCAGATGGAGAATAGCAGACATTTGCTAACAGCAGGATGCTGTATTTTGGGCCACATTTCTCTTGTTTGCAAGCGATTGCTGCAGTTATAGAGCATGTGGCACTTTGAAGCTTGACAACACAGAGTTCACCGTTTTTTTCAGAACTATGACCCAAGGGGACGTGACCTGGAAGGCAGCAGCTCCCTCAGTTTCCATCGAAGAGGCTATTTCTGTTTCACACCAGGTGAGCAATAGCGTGTGTCACCCAGCAGAGAGCACTGCAGACCCAGAAAGGGTTCTGGTCTGGGGGGGGGGGGGGGGAAGTCGAATTATAACAAATTGAAAATAACAATTTTTAACTGGATTTTTTTTTTTTTTTTGAAGGGGGTTTCTTCTTCCTTCCCCATGCTTTTTTTTCGCCGGAAAATGAATACAGCAACAAGTCAAACCAATCCGAGCTTTTCAGGAGAAGTTGAACAGATCACAGCCAAGGTCATACATGAAAGTAAAAACTCATCAGGATACACACAGGGTCAGAGCGGGGTGTAGGGCTGCCAGCCGCACTCATCTGAAGTGTGAGGGTCAGTATAAAATGCTGAGCCTATCTTTAAAGAGCAGGTGGCTTTACAAATAACAGGATCCAGGTACCTCGGTAGCTCTTGATTTTGGTACAGAAATAATTAGAGATCATGTTCTCAAACATTTCTCTAGAAATATAACAAAACTTTGCTCCACTTGGTTTGAGATGAGATTCAGCTCAGATCATTTTGCTCTGGAAATCAAGCTTTTAAGAGCATTGATACTTGGTGTGAAATCACAAGACTAGTGTTTTGAAAGAGCAGAGAAAATCAAGGCAGCAGCAAAACTACATCTGTGATGAATGAAGTAAAATCTCTGGAGCAGTCCCTGTAGACTGACTTTAAAGAACTGTATTTGCATTTGATATTTGTTCTGGGATGTGAGATAGGCATGTGCCAAAGGTACTCTCTTACCACATCAGGGGGGAAAATAAAATTCTGAGGCTGGCCACGGTTTTCCTTCAAGTCTTTTTCTGTGCCTCATTTATTTACCTGTAAGTGAGGGATTACGTTTTCTGTTCACAGCTTTGTCTTTTGTCTTTTTGACTTAGGATTTCTTTGGACTAGAGAGACTTGTTTATTAAAGGCTTGGATGCTACTGTATTGCACAAATGAAGATAATGAAAACATTTACAGATTTCCACAAACATTCTGAATGCTATTATCTTTACATTTCTCCATATATGCTAATGACTTATATTTTGATTAAAGTATGATTTGAGATAATTGGTTACTCAAAATACTGGTTTTTTTCTGAATAATAAGCAGTTAATAACATCTGCTGTTGAAGCCAAGAACTATTATAAATTTAGGAAAAAAACTAGACTAAAAAAACCCTCAACACCACTTTTCTTATGAGCTACTAGACAGAACTGATACTAAAAAGAGGAAATCATTCTCTACAAATAACATTGCACAAAACATCTTCCCAGCTGATATATAAGGATCTCTGTTGAGGGGAATCTGGGGTCTGGTGCTGGCTTAGCTTTCTTGGGCAAAGAACTCCATAGGAAAAGGGTAATTTAAGAAGTTCTACATCTACACAGATGGACATCTTGAATTCATTTCTTTTGGAGTCTGTTGCCAAAAGAGCTCATGATCTGGCCTGCGTACCATTCTGCAGACAGTAGCAGTTTTGTTTAAATCAAGCCCTCCAGGTCTGATTATGCAGATTAGCTGCAAAGAGACCCTTCCTCGCCAAGTACAAGGCTGTCTGTGCAATGTGTATTCCAGTGCAGCGGTGAGTATTAAGCCAGGGCAGGTTGTCTTCTGATATTTAGTGGCTCAAGCCTTTATCACAAGAGGATCACGTCAGAAGATGCAACACTTGTCTTGGCTGCATGCTATCCTGGTAGCTCTTCACCAAACACAAACCTGTAAGCAGGTCAGTCCACTTCCAGCTTCTCTAATGTCTCATGAGCCAGTGGACACAGTAAATAAACCTTGTGAAGCCAAGCGGTCTTTGTACCTTCCGCTGGGACACCACAGTAAACGCCTACACAGTTGCCGCCTCTCCAGAAACAAGATTATCGTGCCAATTAGAGCACAAGTACCAAGCTTTTCCCAGGCTCAGGAAATAAACCTTGGTGGTCGGGTGGGCACCACCATGTTTGAATTCCACACAGATACACATGGATGGAGGCACTCATCCCCACATCAATCCATGTTACTGCACAGTCAATATATCAAGCTTCCCTTTCTTTATTGCAAGTCTTTCTTCGCTATGAATATGACACATTAGGATCTGGTCATTTGTTGATCACATTACTGTCATGATGTACTCTGTTTAGCTCAATTTTTATTCATGATGTTGTGTTGGAGTTTAGTCAGGGGAGGGTTTTCTATGCAGTAGATCAAACTCACCTGTGATAGCACTGAGATCAGAGAAATGGCATTAGCAAATTGCAGGACAGATTTAGTGCTGATTTATGTAACAACAGAAAAAATGTGCCACCCACCTAATTCTTGTTTGTTCTCCTGAGTGTGCTAGTTGTAGCTGCTTCACTTGATTAATAGAACTGAATGAACAGTGCCTTTGGAATTGGTGTCAAGAAAATCACTTGGTCCATTAGAAACCTCCCTTTGAAGCCAGGTGGCCTATAGCCCTTCTAGGATGTCTTGCTCTTTTGCAGACATGTTGCTGAGGTCTCTAGGCATGGGGTAGTTTCTCAGCTGCCCAGTTCCTGGAGGGATCCTTATTTTAGAAATGCCAATGGCCTAACAAAAACCAGAAGAGCTCTTTGGATTGGGATAGCAGCAAACAGCTATCTTAGTCTTGTGACATGCCACATCAGGATCAAAGTTCTTCCAAAACTAAAGTCTTCTCACTACTGTTATCTGCAGTGGACCTTGGATTTTTTTTTCTTTTTTTTTTTCTTTCCCCTGATGCAATTAAGATGAAGCAATATTTCTCTTTTGAATCTTTCCTCTAGACGTGTTTCTTCTGCTGTGACCACAAGGAGCTAGTTAATAATTAATCGTACCACCAAAACATACCCTAATGGCTCCTGTGCAGGTGCACAGGAGGATGTGAATTTACACTGCTAATAGCGTACAGCGATATATTTTTTCCATATAATTTCAATTTAATTTTTCCATCCTGGTATTTATTTTGGTACAAGATGCTTTTTTGCAATTGATGTTATATAATTTGAAAGCAGATTAAGATAGTCTTCCCAAAGAAATGCTTGTCTTTTGGAGCAGGAGGTAACAGAGAAGGATGTTAACATCAGTAAAATCTCAGCGGTTTAGTTATACTGGTATAATTAAAAAGGAAACTTGTTTCCACATATCATTGACCTGATGAGCTTTTTGGTTTGCCATGTATACATAGCACAATGGGATTTCTGTGGCCTAACATAATTGAAATAATAACAAAAAAGCCATAAAAAGAAGCAGAAAAAATTGCTTATTCTAATAGAATGTTAAATGACACCATATATATACAATTTTCGTTTATAATTCACCTCTAAAGGATACATTTCTAGTCTAGTTGCTGAATTACTATTCAGCCGTCTGTCTCTTAAACTCTGATATTTATTGACAAAATAAAAAGGAACTGAAAGCTTTTATTTGCATGGATATTTCTCCAATTAACCTTATCTGTAGTGAACTTCTGATCTGAGTAATAAAAATGCAGTCTTAGTGAGTGATGCTTTTAAAATGAATCATATCCATCAGAGTAGCTATTTCTGCCCTTACGCTTTCAAGAGATTAAGGGTGAATTCAAGGTAGAGACCAGTTGGCATGCCAAAACCACCATGTTTTTCTGCAGAGTGTACAAGATTTGGAAAGATCATAGATGGGAGAAAGCACAGATAAATGGCAGTTCAGATTTTAAAGGGGTGGAAAGTAAGGAAAAGCTTCCTATGTCTGTCTTTCAGAAACACATAGTGACAGCTTTCCTCTCCAGCTTTAAATACTCCTAAACGCCTGTCTTTGATTATAATTTCTAACATGCCTCCTTGAAAACGCTAGTTTGTACCTTGCAATGGGAGCATAGTTCTGCACAGCTTATCATTATTTATAGCAGTATAATACACATTTGTTCATGACGATGAATGGGATCCGTAGGGCACACTTGCATGATTAATACTATTCATTTCAGTGGGACTCAGGCCAGGTCTGCTCTTTGCCAGTGCAACCCTCAGTCAAGAGTTTCTTTCCAAAGTAACAGTTCATCCATAACTCCCCCCTTGTACTTTGCAATTTCAGAAATTTCTGAGCACCAGCAATGCAACACTACTTTTTCCCTCAGCTTTCCTGCACTCTTAACTTCTTCAGCATTATACAGCTCTTATGTAGCAACTAAACTCACAGCATTGGTGCCTAAATGTCATCCAAGCCTTTGTGACCTTTCTGGGTTTAAAAAAAATAATTGTGTATGCATTTTACCCATACCAAGTCCCTGTGATTTTTGCCAGACTGAAAGTTATGCTTATAGCTTTGCCAGTTCAGAGGACAGACTGAAAAATGCGTTTATTTTAGGTACTTCTTTAGAAAGTGGGTTTGAATCCCAACAGTCCTATAATCATTCATTTTGAGTAGTCCCAGCCCTGAATGTAAACAGAGCTGTTCTTTCCCAATTCAGTTGAGATTTTGAAACCCCCACAGCTTTGAAATATTAGTTACTGCAGGTTTTAAATATTTTGTAATGCAAAAAAATGCATTCCTTCACAGGAATCTCACTTCATGTGTTACAGCAACAAATCTTTTGTTGTTGTCTGAGTTCAGTTTTCATAATTTCTTGACAATAGGAATGTTACTCCATTAGCCAGAGAGCAGATCTCCTTTTCTGTCCTAGAGATCAAATGTGGAACAGGTGCCCCAGCGTAACAACAATCAAGACCTGTTCTGTATCTGCATTTACAGCATAGGCAAAGCATGTCTTGGGATGTTATTCACTATTCAGTTGTGCCTTTGGTGGGCTGACTTTAGCAGCTGGTGCCTTCTAATTTAGTGCAGGTACAGGAAGATGTAGACTGAGGTACAAGCAGGGGTGTTAAGGGAATGGGGAACTGAATTTCAGATACTGCACTCCCTCATGCCAGGATTCAAATCAGTCGTGACAAGTTGGAGCAACTCATTATCCACATCAACTTTTGCCCTAGGCCAAAACTCTGTTTTGAAAAATCTTAAATACAGCAAAGAGGCACTTTTCTTTCTAAATGCAAGGATAAAGTAAGCCATTGGCACTTAAGTCTTCACAGATGGTCATGAATGATGGAACCTGACATTGGCCCTGAGGCCATCGATCTCTTGAGGTTCCCTTTCTTACATGAAGATTCTTGGAGATTTAATAACCAAGTATCTGCTAACGTCTACTGTCATGGTCTCACCACAATACCTTCCTTTCGTACAATACTCCATGGCTTTATATGAGCTCCAGAAAGCATTAAAATAATGTCTGTATGTTAGCAAAGACTTTTATAAAAGTGTTTACTATTTTTCAATATTAAGTGAATGAGGAGTTATAAAGTCCTGTAATGACAGGAAGGCTGTTATTTTTATAGCTGAACTATCTACTTGGATGTTTACATGTGCCTGTAGAGGGAAATGCAAGTAGGATTTTAATAAGATTTTAAAATTATATAGGGTGGTAGCTTTTGCTGGAAAATGCTGATTTCAGGGATGGCTTGGAGTAGATGTTAGCCCAACTTCTAAACTAATTCTGTGTTTGTGCTTAGTGCAGTTTTGCACTCAGAATGACTTTTATCCCCTAGATCTCTGCCTGCTCAGTGTCTTTCAGTTATAATTCATCTTCCCCACCAAGACACTCAGCAGCAGTTTGAGGGCACTTCACAGGCTTTACAGGAAAATGCAGAGCTTTATTGAATTAAATGCTGTGTATTTGACTCCTTCATGAAACCCAATGTTGCTGGATGGCAGGGGAAAGAGGAAGTGTGCTTAGGACTCATTTTTGCCTTCAATTCTGTGCATTAGACAGCAAAAATATCTCAGCAGCCTCATAACTACACAGAGTCTTGTGCTTCTGTCTTCCTTTGCTATCATTAGAAAGTTGCTGCCATTCTGTGTTTAGTTTAGAAACACCAGGGAAAGCAGATATATGCTTACAAAGGGCTGCAATGTGATGACTTCACCTGCAGGTTTTTCCACTTATTATTTTCTTTCCATGTACACAGAGAACCATGCAGGCAGGAACTGTAGTTGGTTTACATGTGAGTGAAAAGCTGTCCTTAACTGCACAGGCATAAACTAAATTTGTGTTGTCACTTAGACACTGGTAGAAGTGTGAAGTACTCTCCAATTAAATGAAAAAAAGTCCCTCATCTAGTGTGCAGGGGGTAAACTGAGCTATCTTTAATAGATATCTTTAACTGAGCTATCTTTGTGTAGACTAAGAAGCGAGGTCAGAGGGAGGTGGGATTATGATTTCTGTCATGTAACCCCAGTCTAGCAACTCTAATATAAAAGCCCATAAATAAATACTTTTGTCCTTGATGCAACAAAGAACTCAGCCATCTGGAATAAAAGTGAGGATTCAGGATCTTCTAATCTCATGTTAGAAATAAATAATATCTGCCCCAGAACTTCTGTCTGGAATTCAACTAGTTATACAAGGCACAACCTTGCTGATAACTAATATTGTTATAATGACTTAAACAAAGTTACTGATTACTTATCTGAAGTTTACACTGGCTTTCTTTTCGTTCTAGTACATCAATAATTAAAGCTGTTCTGAAATAGCTTATTGCAGCTGAATTTGTGTGCTGTGTGTAGTGGTGTTTCTAAAACAAAATTAGCCTTGTGCAGAAGCCAGCATCACACATAAAACCCATTTGCCTTACTCAGGTGGTTCTAATCTGAAATAATTACTTGGATAAACAGTTTCTGCCTGACACCTTTACCAGATTTCCCATGGGATCTTACATAACCTCTGTCCTTTATGAGAATATTGTAATATATAACGAAAAGAGGTCATGGGATTAATTCACCCTATTTCTAAACGGTTCCAATGGAAGACCTCATTCAGTATTAAAAAAATAAATCACACAAAATACTTAGCAGTATTATTCAGTCTCTCCCTAAGTGATTCAAGTAAAATGCTGTATATGAATGTGGAAAATAAATACTGTTTTCAGAGCATTTCCAGAGAAATAACTTCCTTCTCACTGAAGCTCTAGTTTTCTCTAGGATTTGCTTCTCTCTGATGCAGTGTTTCAGAGAGCCGCTGCAGGCCAGTTTTTTAGGCAGAAGCTAGCCTGTCCCCTGGGCTCCCAAGGCAGGCAGTTACTGGGGACCAGTTTGCAAACTGTCCCTGCATCTTTAGGCATTCCTTCACCCTGCCCCTCATCTGAAGGCCAACAGCATGGCCTTGTGGGGATGGAGGTAGAAGGAAGCTATGCAGAGCTGGATTTTCAGATGAAAATCTGCTTAGCTCCATGGTATTTACACCATGAGAATCCAACCTAATAATTTTAGTGGCTGTGTGGAAGAGACTTTGGCAGTTAAAGCACAGACTTTTCCAGGGCAGCAGAATATGGGGTTTATTTTGGAAACAAGAGAAGCACATTGTCTGAAATGCTCCTTCCTGCTTCCTCTCTGTAGTTACTCTGGGTCACAGCTGCTTGTTAAGGGCTGGGCTGTAACAGCATCTGTTTGCCCAGCCTGCTGCAGCCCTCGTTGCTCTGGCCAGGGCTCACCCCCAAAGCAGAGAGCACCCAGCTCAGCACTAGTCCCTTCCTGGAACATGGGACAGGGGGTTTATGGTTAGCTCAGATTGCCTTTTCCTTTTTTTTTTCTTTTTTTTTTTTCTTCCCTTTGTCTTTTTTTCCTTCTTCTTCTACTTGACAGCTGTTACTTAAGAACAGCTGGGAGGGAGTTGATATCAGCCTGGCATAGGTTTAATTGCAGTCAAGCCCAAGCTCTGTCATCCTGAGGAAACTCCTCTACACCTTTAATCCTTCAGTTCATCCCTCCCAGCCTTCTTTGGGGAAGGGATTTCCTGGGGAATACCCCATTTTGTGTCCTACGTGAGTGCTGCTTCTCCTCAGATGCTTCTTCTGCTTCTCTGCTGACTGCATGCTGGTACCCAGTGATTCCCTAGACTAGGCTGCCTGCCTGCTTGCCACAGCTCCTCTGCCTGTAAGTCATTTGTGGGTTTCTTGTGCTTCTGGAAATGTTAATATCAAAGTTATAACAGGAGCTTTAGTCCTCAAAGTTTGTGGTGCTCAGGCATCCACGTCTGTCAGAAAGTGCTGCTATGAGCAAGTGGAAGGGAGGGTAAATACCCACTCGTCAAAAATGAGTCTTTTACTGGTAGATTCCCAGAAGAGCACTAGACATCTCTCTGCAAAGTATGATGTTATCACCCAAAGGCCCCTGAGTCTTGTGGTGCTACAAGGAACACCAGCAGCTTTGTAACTCATCTCTCGTGGCACTTCTCAACCAGATTTAATGTCTTCAACTCACAATGCCACACAGCTTCTATTTCTGTTAGCCTCAGCTAATGAGGTGTGTCTTCCCTGATATACTAGCATGACCCTCAGGAATATCTCGAGTTAGTCATGTAGTGATAGCCTAGAAAAATCCTTAGGGGTACCCCTCCTTCCTACAGCTGCAAAGTGCACACATAAACATCTCTAACATTTAGGCATATCTGGATCAACAGTTAAGCCCCAGCTAAGCTTCTTGGGATGCAGTGTCCCTCTCCCTGGTTCCCCTACAGAGAAGGTACTGTGCTTTGAGAAGTTATTTCTGTATCTCTGGGAGAAGCTGCATGCCTGGCCTTATTGATGGGCTCAGGTTTGTACAATGGTCAGAACTGGCAACTCCTGGATGACGTTGGGGATGAATCAGTTTGTGAGCCTCACCTTGTGGTATCCCACCATAGCAGGCAGAGGCTTGTAAATGTTTTAAATTATTATAAATACCCTGACTAATGAGGTAAGCTTGTGTACTGAGTCTAAAATTATCATTTATGTCCTGGGAAGAAGGTTAGAACAAACAGAATAACTGATGCAGGCAGAGCTAGGAGAAGCAAGCTGAGACTTCATGGAGGCGGTTTCCTTGTGGAATAGCTGGGACACAGTGTTCAGAGTTGATGAAGGGGGGGAAGCAGGGATGTTGTTTTCTTCCTCCATTTCCATAAGTCACAGCTTTTAGTGAACACATCCTCAGGGGACCCTTCAATAAGCCTCTCCTATTAAGACGCCACATTTAAGTCATTCTTGCTAATTCAGGACTGGAACTGTGATCTTGCAGAAACAGGCACTCGGCAGGCCTAGCTTTTAGCTCAGTTCATGGAGGTGCTCAAACAAGCATGTTTCCAGCTCACACATGCTTATAATACTTTAATGCCTTTTGAGAAAGTTCTGCAAGCATCTGTCTGGTAGCACAAAACATGTCTTAAAAGCTCAGCCTTGAATGCTGTGCTAACAAGTATGGCAAAATGAAAAGCATTAACTCTATGTTATAGACAAAGAGGGACAGGTAAATATAGTTAGTAGCAGGCCAACCTCTACCAGTGGGACACTTTGTTTATAGAGAAAACAAACAGGCTTACAATATTTCAGTTATTTTCTTGTTTGTACTGTGGCAGCCACAAGAAGTCCTGGTTATAGACCAACACTCAAGTGTGCTAGGTGTGATCTGAACATGGGGCGGGGATGAAATCCAGTGACCATACTGCTTGAGAAGCAAAGTGTTCTAAAATGAAAAAAAAAAAAAAAAAAAAAATCTCTCAAAGTTGGCAACATTAATGAAAGGAAATTTATTCTGGATTGTCTTGGATTCCTGATCACCTTTTCTTAATTTTCCTACAACTCTGTGTAGTGCCTGGTGCAATAGAGCCATCATTCCTACCTGTGCTTTGGAGGTGCTTTTGCAGTATAAGCAAGCACATGTGAGCCAAATTTGTACTTGGAAAGAAATCTGGGTCTTTCCTTCAGCTCAGGGACACTTGAGTCTGCCAACTCAGGGCTTGAGGCGTAGGTGTCCTAGAAAAAAGAGTCAAGTATCGTGGTGATACTGAGGCTTTACTGTGCTCAGACACAGAGGAATGGAGCAGACCAGTAAATACTCCATGTAGTACAACGTCCTGCGCCCAATAGAAACATCTGTTCTATATTGCTGCATGGGATTAATAAACAATAACAATAAAAATCAAAAACCCACTCAACATTTCTCATACCAGTGCCCAGCCACAGAGTAAATGACCAAATTCCTCCTCAGCGAATTAGAAATTTCCACTTTCCTCTTGCCTATTTTGACTACCTCTGTTGCTTTTGTGTTGTTAACATGCTTTCCTTTTTAAAAGAGCTTCTGACCCAGTGCTTCTCAATTATTTATTTGTGTCTTTCTGTCTTCCCTTGCTTTATATTTCTGCTCCCGTCAGGAAATTTTGCAAACTGTTGCATCATCCCTTTTTCCTGTTAATTGTCTTTGCTGCCTACCCCGGTGAGGCTGTGCTTGCAATAGCTGGGTAATGCAAGCAGCGCGTCAGCGTATTGCAGGACTAGCTTTGCTTCCACCTCCCTCGACTCGGTTCCTGTCAACTTTGTTGACTTTAATACCCAGAGCATGCTTCGGTAGAGGATTGCAAAAGGATTTATAGACATTAATTACACTCACCACAGAAAGACTTGCCATGCAGAATATGTTTCTAGATGGCTGTGAACAGATCTAAAAAAAGTTCTGCTCAGCCCCAGCTAAGCAGCACACCGACAGCACAAAGGTGCTGCTTTGCTTAGTTCAGTTTTTCTCTTTATGAGCTGTTTTTAACTAGGCCAGACTGTTTACAGCATGGTAAAGAACAGCAAAGCATACTTTAAGTCTACAAACCACTTCCACCCATCTTAACAATGTTCTGCAGGTGCAGTTTATTCCCTTCACTCCTGACTGTACACTCAATGGCCCCAGCAAATTTTCTGCTTGTTGTTCCAAGGTTGTAGAATAATTATTTATTTCCTTCATCAGGCAGAGCTGTTAAGTACATACTTTAAAATCACAGTTGTCTGCATCCGTCTGCCCAATCTTTGCTGATACAGTGATATTGGTCACAGCTTGCTTTTTGGTTTGGTGTCTCTGATGGGAAGGGCTACTGCTGCCTTGGGACAAACTTCCGAGCCGAGAGTGCAGAATGGAGCACACAGTGCTTGAGGTGATCTGAGTGACTGCATTTAGAGGGAGCACATGTTTATAAATTAGGAAGCTTCCTTGCAGAAAACTTCATGCCTGGTTGCTATTCTTCACTCATATCTGCATTCAAGTTGAGATGAGATGTTCTGGGGGCACAGAACTTGCCAGTTCTTCCTTCAACTGGACAATGTATGAGAAGCCTTGTCTTAATCATACATATATTTAGAACAAACAAGAAGAGGGAAATACTTGCTTCAATTAGGTGCAGTATTTTTATGAAAAATATTGTGCCAAATGAGTGAGTCATGAAGTAGCGTGGTGACACATATACTTTCTATTTCCTTGCAAGCTGGGTTTTAATTCTTGAAGAAGTTCTGTCCCATTGGCTTTGTTCTGTAGTACTCCTTGGAAAGTGGAAAGTTGATTTATGGTGTTTGGAAATAATGTTCAGGGAAATCTTCTTGGAAAGTAGGCCTGAGTGTCTGAGCTGAGCTTTCTAGAAGACAAAGTTGCTTGCTTGTTGTTGATGGTTCTCTCTTCTTTTGTATATGTGCAAATAAAATAAGTAAGTTACACTGAAAATAGACTGAAATACCACATTACTTCTCTTCCACTGAATCTGACATGCAAGTGTTGCCACTGGACAGTGGTGTAGCAATATAGACACAGAGCAGCAGGGATATTTATACTCTTCTGAGGCTAAAGCCTGCTGGGCTGTGCAGAGTAAGAGTTCTTTCTGCCTTGTCATAGACTCCTTGTACTTCACCCAAGAAAACAAGGCCATGATCAGAAAAATACATCTGCCAGTGAGACCAGACTGTTGAAGTAGAAAAGTGCCTTTACAATTCCAAGGCCGTCTAGGCTCTTAAAATGCTAATAACGTGCCTGAGAATGAAAGAATTTATTTCATTATACTGACTTGTTTTATATAGTAGCTAAGCTAGAGGAAGTCAGGAAGGCATTTAGTATTGCCCACACAAAAAGTAAAAAGATGTGTTACTATTTCAGATAGGGTTGGGTGGAAGCTCCTTTCCGTTTTTGACAGATAAGTGGGAGTTGCACGTCTTCCTTCCCTACCAACTTCAGTCTGTGATTTGCCGTGTGGGAAGTTCATGCAAATACAAAGGAAGTGAATTACCAAAGGTTGCAAAGCCATATGTCATGGTCACTAGACAATTTTAACTGTACTGGACTTGATTGGGCTGTGATGATTCAGCATCTGGCCTTGTCCAGATTGACCTTGTCCTCTTGTCCAAATAAACAATATAATAGAGAAAAATCAAACATATTTGCTTTAACAGATTTGTGCAAACAGGGCATCATCAAAAGGATGCCTACTCTGCATAGCACCCTTGCCAGCTTGTTTGATGGGATGACTTGAGTCTGCTAGTTCTGGAGAGCTTTTGCCAGTAGCCCATAGGCGGTAAATTCATTAATAACAGTTCTCATGAGTCCTCTCTTTCCCAGTTTTACCTCTCTTCCTCAGAGTTCTTCACCACTCCAGTAGTGCTGGAGCTGCTGCAAGGGTCTGCTCTTTCCAGGCAGGCACTACAGGGATGGGAGGAGCACAGAAGTTGTTCTGCCATTTGTCAGAGTGAGGGAGGGGAGAACTATGCTTCTGCCCAGATGTGAGGCTTCCTGTTGCTCTGGCTCCCACCCATCATCATGAGGATGAAGTCAGCCCCTCAGGAGGTGCTGGCTGCTTCCCTGGGCATTGGCCCCCAGTTACAGGAGTTACTTCTCATCCCTAAGCAAAAGCTTCTGTGCTCTGAGAGGATCTGCAGCCCCTCTCATACCTGTCACCCACCCAGGAACTGGGGTAGTTGGCAATTCTATAGCACAGTTAATTTGTAACAAGCCACTGGCCTTGTGAGGAAAAGAATTTGAGTCTCCTGATTGCCAGTTGCAAAATTTCTGTTACATCATGTGAATTATGTAATACTTGGTATGATAAAGAAGGGGCTTACCAAAACAGTACCCTCGAAGAGTGAGGGAGTAAAGAGCCATGTTCAGTGCATGCAGTTTTACAGCCTGTGGCCACCATGGATATGTTGCAGTCAAAACTCCATTTCCTACACTCTGCACCATGCAAGAGCAGGGGAACACTTACATCACACGCGCTTTTGACCTTCACCATATAAAAGGTTTGAAGATTCTTGCTGTAGTTCCCTACAGTAAGTTTCACCAAGATTAGTATACTGTGGTCCTGAAAAGTAAAACTACAGTCCTGCAGTACTGGATTCCCACCAGAACTGTTGCATGCAGGTAGTGTGGATAAATCAGTCACCAGATGTGATATCAGGAAACTTTTATACAAGTTTTTAATAAAAAAATTCAACAAAAATATATATATAATCAGGCATTTTATGCAATGCATACATTCTTTATATCTGCAGGTACAGATAAATAACAGAAGGCAAAACCAAGTATTTTGCTTATCTTTGGCCATTAACCAATAATCACCCCCGAAGAGATATTACAGGGTTAAAGAATAATAAACCGAGTCTGTAAACTTCTCTCATGACAGACAAAGTATCAGGCAATAATACAGTAGTTCAATTTTTAGAAATGTAAGGAAATATTTCTTTAACATTGCCCAATACTGGAATTTAACCTGGTTTGCTGCTATGGAACTTAAGGCCTTCTTTAGCTGATGCACAGGCAACATTCCTGGGTTTACATTAGATATATTCCAACCCTTACCTTAACCTACTTCCCTTCACCACACATTGCTCTAAAAAGCCAAGCTGTACCTCTTCATGAAATAAACTAGCATGAATTCTTATCTGTGGATCAGTTTCCTGAACGCCAACCAACATACATACATACAGAGCAGTTAAGCTTCCTTAAGTCAATATTTTTTCTAACTCAGTGTCCCAGAATAATAGCTATCCTTCCACTTTACAGCACAGATGCATCTGATGGCTCTACCAAAGCAATATATACATGATACACATTAAAAATCATAAAAGCAATTTTTAAAGGTACATTGATAACATGTAGCAGCTTATGTCTATATATGTACATGTTTTCACAGTTATATTTTAGAAAATTGAGAACACAAGGAATACTTTTACTGTGTTTTCCATAAATATTAAAAATTTACTGTCAGGCATTTTGACAAAATAGTATTTAGGTTATCACTTTAAATAGCTCTTGAAAACCTGTAAAGTTTTAAGCTTAAAGGCTGTAAAGTTTGAGGATTCTTTAAAGTGTTTAGCCAGTTTCAGCAGCTGGGCCACCTGCCTTTTTTTTTTTTTTTTTTTTTTTTTTTTTTTTTTAATTCAAATCTGGTAACAAAGGAACTCCACCACTTTTGATGGGATAGGCAAGTTCTTGACTTGGCTGGTGGGCATCACTCTTCGAATTGCCATGCGACACAGATGTTGGAGACTGGAAACTTGTCTTGGCGTTGCCCAGAAGTACACGCTGCCATCCTGTGTCCTGCACAAAAAAAGAGAACAAAAAACCCCACCAGAATTATCCCACCTGAATGATTTCAACTTAGTACAAATTCTCACATACATTGCTAGTTAGGGGGAACGTGCTCTGGACTTCCTGTTGCTTAGTTCTAGCTGTTCCAGACTCATTTACACTAGATGCCAGTTATTCTTTTAAGCTATAGCAGCACAATAAGGAACTTGCTGATTATCTATGTGACAGGCCTGAGCAGATCTTCCAACAGCTGTTGAGGGTACCACCTGAAACAGAATAACTGCCCTTGATTATCTAATGGTCTTTTTCCAATCTGCATGTTTGTGGGTCTGTCTTTTATTTATTCTCAAAGATAAGAAATGAGTTTATCAGCCTCTTGATTTTACTGCTATTCCAGGCATGTTTAAACAAATAGTACCAGAAGTAAAACCAAGTCAGAAGCATCAAGTTGCAAGTCACAACTGAAGATTTTTTGAACACTTAGCCACTGTTTTCAACCTTTTGTGTTACCTTAATATTTTAGGAAGAAAAAAAAAAAAGTATATACTTGCCCTGCAGCTAGAACACTGCCATCAGTAGAAAAAGTACAGCAGAGCCCATTGTTCAGAGGTGCAACTTGTACAGGGTATTCTTCATCAATTCTCCAGAATCTTACCATTCTGAAAAGGGAAGAATAAAGTAGTAAGTTATCAGAGTAGACATTTAATTCTGACTGGTATTTTCTCTTATGCTGCACAAGAAACTAGTCTGAAGCAGAGCTCAGGGAATTTTTATAAAGATTTTAATATGCATACAAGGTGTTGCAGATTTGGCCTGAAATGCTATGACTTCTTCAATCCTGATATATACCTTGATCTGTACTTCTTCAACCATTTTAACTCTTCCAATTAAAATAAAAGATTGCCTTCAATTGCAGAAAGCAGTAACCTGAACTACAGATTTAGACAATCTCTCTCAAGTGTCATACGTGCTAGGAAATCCCAACAATGCTTGTCTTAATTAAAAAACAAAAACCCTCCCGTAGATAGTTTAATACCCTTGCTGTCATCTTGAGAAAGCATTCTTCATATTCTTAAAATACAGTTCTTCAAAATATTATTTTCAGTGTTAGCAAAAGTTGAATACAAGATCACAATACTTTTCTTTTTACTGTGGAATCTAATACTATACAAAAGACTTACCTGCATTATTAACTCCATTTACATTTTACACTGTTTACAACCCCTCTTCTGTTTTCAGCTGTTACACACTTAAGTTCTTCAGATCACTTACTCTGTACACAACTAATTATTTCTACACTCAGAATGAACATTAACATATACCAGACAACTCAGCTACTTTTACCAAGATCATTAGAAGTCATTTCTCAGTTAAAAAAAAAAAAAAAAAAAGCTGACTTAGTATTTAAAAGTTCATGTCATATGGGAAGAATTAGAGGAGGCTAACAAACCTTTCCTCATACTTACTTATCATCAGCAAGGCTTGCAATATGTAGTCCATCGTGACTAAAAGATACTGATCTGACCCATCGGTCATTTGCACCTCCAGCAAATATTGGAGTAGGAGGGGGAAACAGATGCCTGGAGATAGAAAGACACGTAGCTAAAGGCATAATGTTTAAGAACTATGAAAGTGTTTCCTTCAGCTATAACTAGCAAAGCTGAGGAATTAAAAATGGATTGAATATTTAACTATGAAATCAGGAGTGGAGATTGAATTACTGTATCTTTTGTAGTAGTGAACACTTCAGCTTTGCTGAAGATGCTTAAATTAGTGCACATTACAATATCAGTGCTTTAGTTCTCTGTCAGATAGAAGAATAATCTCCACTGCTCTGCCACTTCAGGATTTCCATCAGCCACTGCTAAGATTTTTCCCAAGTCTAATTAGGAGTTAAATACACAAACCCATTAATTTCAGTAGTCATCTTCACTCTAGGAGAAAGTTTCCAGATTTGACTACTTTACTTACCCAAATTCCATAAGAATAACTCCAATATGTGGATCCCAGACATAGACTCGAGTATCGTAAGATGCAGTAGCCAGTAAAGCTCCATCAGGAGAAAACTCACAAGCTACAACATCATTGTGATGTCCTTCAAGTTTCCGTATCATGGAGTATTTATCCATATCCCAGAGAAAAACCTGCAATTAAATAAGCTAATGTTATAGCTCTGCTCAGAGATGCAATGAAGCATTTACTTTTTTTTTTTTTTTTTTTTTTTTAAGTATAGCTGCTAGTCTTATTTAGGATTATATTAAAATCAGGCATTATGAATTACTACAATTAAGAAATATGCTCAGTGTCATACTCAGATTAAAATCAAGTTTTTAAAAAATTAAAGCAGACATGCAAGTTCTAACTCAAGTTTGTTAAATGTTATTAACAAAATAAGCCAAAATATAAGATAAAGGCAACACAATTTAACCATGTAGCTTACTGAAATTCATGTATTACAAAACTATTTTATTAAAATATGCAGAAATAAATAGGGTTAAACTCTACAGTCCCCTCTTTTCAGTAACTACCAAAATTTTAAGAAATATACAGACAGAAAATGTAAGGTTAACATATTGTTACTCCAGTGGCATCCCTTTGAGTTTAAGATCACTTGTTTACAATTGGCTTGGATCAC
>JANHGO010000002.1:52708886-52732713 GCA_024606505.1 Aquila spilogaster | reverse complement strand
ACAAGAAGGGTCGGAGGGAGGATCCGGGGAACTACGGGCCTGCCAGCCTGACCTCGGTACCGGGGAAGATTATGGAAGGGTTTGCCTTGAGAGGGCCCCGGCGACCCCCGCAGGCGGGCCCTGCCGCCGGCCCTGCGCTCTCAGCCGGGCAGCACCCGCTTCCTTTCTTCCATCTGCGAAGAAAGGGCTGTGAAAGGAACGATGTCACCTCGATGCTGTTTAACAAGACTTTGCCCATTAATGGAAGCAAGCAGCTTCAGCCGAAGGATGCCTCTTTGAATAGTGCATTTCGGTTACTTTAAAACGGGCTGTGTAACCGACAGCCATCCCGATCTATAAAAACCCAGCGGGACCGAGGCGGTTTTCGCCCCCCGGTGAAAGCTGCTGCGTAAAAGGAAATCGGAAAGAGAGCGGCCGAGGGGAAGGCACTCGCCTCCTGCTCAGCGGTGCGCCCGGCCCCGGCCCCGGCCCCAGCCGCCCCCCCGCCCGCACCGCCGGTGTCTCCCGCAGCCACCTCCGCCACCCCGAAAGGCCGAGCGCGGAACCAGCCCCGGTCGCGGACGGCGTTAACCCCACCCGCGCCCCGCAGCGGCCGCCCCTCACCGATGAGCTTCTCGTTAACACTCAGGGGAAAGCTGGCCATCTACGGGGCCGCCCTTCGGACCGGCTCGGGACCTGCAACGGAGCGAGAACGACCGCCGCTCGCCGGGGACGCAGGGACTGGGACAAAATGGCGGCGGCGGCGCGGGGTGTAGCGCGGGGCGGGGAGGCGGCGGCCTGGCCTCGCCTCGCCCCGCTGCCCGGGGGTGGGCGGCCGGGGGACGCCGCCCTCCCTCGCTCCTCCCGCGGGCTGACGGGGCCTCCGGGCGAGGCGGGGGCGGCTGGCAAAGGGAGCCGGTCTTCTCACCCTGCCCTTCCTCCTAGCCTGCCCTTCCGCGCTTTCACCCCTAATCCGATTTTTGTTCCTTGGTGTCGGGATCCCGTTTGGCAGCCCGACGCCTCCTCACGGCCCTGGCAGCCCTCTGGTTACCGACGCCCGGCAGCGTGGCCCCGGTGCCTCGTCGTTTCCACCCGTGCTGGCCGGGCACCTCCCAGCTTCCCGCATCGCTTTGGCTCTCTCTCCCTGCCCTACGGAGCTTGGCTCCGTCCATCCTGCAAAGTCCAGCGTTGTGTTCCTAGGAGCGGTCAAAACACGCGGTCCGATAGGAACTCAGCCGTTGCTGTAGAATAGCCTCCGGGACTTGCTTAAAATACACCCCATTCCTTTTGTGTCTGGGGGAAAACGGGACACGGCAACGCGGTAGCAAGACCTGGGCTGCGGTGCCATCCTGGCAGGGTCTACAGTCACAGGTCATTTTACCAATGTCTTCCAATCCCATCTATGCCAAAAGATGTGTCACATTTTAACTATACTAGGGGACTAAATCTGTAGTGACCGGGCTCCCTCAAAACATGGGGGTTCAGAGTACAGAGAAGAACCATGGTGACTCCCCCAGTATTGCAGTCAAAAGGCTTTTTATAGCTGCTGTTGTGTGGATGTACTGATGAGGTTGTGTTGATAAACTGGAGAGTCCTCAAATGGGATAAGAAATGTTCTTATGTTGCTTAAATGCCCAACCAGCAGCAGTTAACATTCCTGTCGCAGTGAGTTAGATTATCTTTTAAGCCAGGTTGTGACATCTTTGATGCCTGTTTGACCATGGGACTACAAGGCAACACGTAAACCAAAAAATATGTGAAAGCTTATATGACTCTTGCAGAATGTGTGTAGGACAGTGATGTGTGCAGTTGATTTCATCTTCCCTAACCAGGGGCTTGAAAACCCTTGGGAGTTTCCTACCATTTGATATTTCTTTCTAAACGTATATAGTTCAGCATCTAAATCCAGCAAGATCTGGTTTATGATAAAGTTTTGAATTTACTGTTAAAGTTAATGGAGTTGTCCATAAACAACTTGAAGAAAGAGACCCTGAGGCCACCTCATTCTCTGTGCAAGTTTGTATTAATGCTTATGTATTCCCCTGTCTCCTTCCCTCCCTTTTCCTCTTTCCTTCCTCTTTTTCCTTTCCTCTTTTGCATATCTAATTTCTGCCCCTCTTCTGGACTAGGTGACTCTTCCTTGCTCTCTCTTTGGACTTCAGAAAAGCACATAGCAGGATAATTAACTGCAGATAATTATAATTTCATCCCAAAGTAGTGGCTTAGCTGGTAGATGCACTGAAAGAGTTGTATGGATTAGGTATTCAGCTGTAGCAACACCCAGAAATTACCCTTATGTAACCAAGGCCAGCAAAGCATTTTTTAAATCATGTAGTGAGACAATGTCAAAGAAAGGAGCAGGAAGAAGTTTTGAGTATTTTTGGTGGTCTGGACACTAGCATGGATTAACGCTGGTTTGTACAAACGCTTTTAGCACATGGTAGCACTAATTTGACACCGTACTTCTTAGCAGCATAATCCTGTTCCTGCTCTATCAATCCTCTGCTGCCCGCAGATGGAAAAGCCCTAAGCAGCTATCTTCACTTAATCCCTCAACAACTTCTTATAACCAGGCAGATTTGTAGCCAGTGAATATTGTGAAACACTGCTTTGGAGTTACTCATAAGTTGTGAATGTTTGAATCAGGCCATCTCATAGTTGAGATGACTCACTTTGTAAGATTTCTCCTGAGGGTCTGAGCCTCACATACAGCCAGAATAAGGTTGGGTTCTGTTTGCTTACCTTGGGGTGCTGTTATACCCAGGGAAAGATAGCAGTCGACTTACACAGCTTGGTAGGGCTGTTATCACATTGCTGGCTTTCTTGCTAGTTTTTTTTTAAAGCAGCAAAGTATTTGGCAATTTATTATTTCTTTAAGTCTCTCTATTTCTGTAAGTACTGCTCCAATAGTTGGTGTTTCTTCTTCAGTGTGCTTTCTGCTCATTAATGTAATAGATTTGAGGGCCAGAAGAGATGATTAGCTCATTTAGTCTGGTCTTTGTATAACAGAGGAATATAATTTAATCTAATTTAACACACCTTCAAACAGTGAGGATTTCCAGCAGTTACACTGTTGTTCAGCCTTTACAACACTGGAGTCCAAATGCCAATCTTTGAACTTCCCAGTCCATGTTTTTTGTGTTATGGACACAAAGGCAAATTGTGATATGTAAATTCCCAGTGTTTTGCACGCTTATTAGAAATTGTTTGGTATCACAGGCTGTTCTGGAGACATTGCTAGCACCTTCTCTTTTCACGCCTGGCTGGAAGGGCTGTTGTCTTGTGTCTGAAGCCAGAGTAGGAGAGGTGGAAAGATGGGTTCTGCCTGCAAGCTACCAACTCATCCATTCTGTTCGGTAAAATGTATCTTTCTAAAATTCAGTCAAAACTTGAGGAGATAAAGAACCCACACTTCCCTTTCGCGGCACCCTTGGCATGTTTATTTTCCTTGTAAGTGAACCACACTGGATGATTTTTCGGATGATTTTTACTGTTCTTCACTGGTGAGGCATAGCTGTGGAATCAAGGGTGGCACCAGGCTGCATACCCCACACAGTCACATGCTGCAAGGGCCTGCAAGGCTGCACGAATGACTCAAGGCTAATTTATGTGTTTTCCATTATCTTCCTTTATGGATGCAGCTGCCAAGTCTGCACAGTGCTGCTCAGCTGGGAAGCTAATAAACTCAGTGCCATCTTTCTCCATCAAGACTTTAGTTACTGCAATAAGCTTTCACAAATGAAAGGACTTTCTTTGTCTGCCTGGCTTGGAAATGCTTTCCAAGATCCAGTTACGGAGCTTTTCCCCAGGCTGCTGAAGCACCAAGATCTGCTTATTTCACATTCTTGTATTCTGACATGGTGAATCTAGTTATACCCATTTAGTTTGTTTTTTCTTCTCTGATTTTTTAAACTGATTTGTGATTGTATGTTTCTTAGTCAGCTTTGCTGAAGTCTTTTTGACTCAGTCAGTCGTTAGACTGGACTAGGAAAGCCATCTGAAATTAGTGCGTATCCCAAATAAGGGACTGTGCTGCTTTTATAGAAATAGGTTTGGGTGCCGTTTTCTCTTTGTATCCCTTTGTAATATTATCTGGGGTTTTTAAAATGAGCCTAGGTGTTTGCCTCATGCATTTCCTGTCTTCTAGCTACTTGCAAGACTCTCAGCAGTGTGCTTGCTGTGCTTCATTTTCATTGCTATGGCTTCCTGCTGGAAGGCTTCCACCACCAAAAGGCTGTCAGTTCTGCTTTATGAATCCTAGTACAGATCAACAGTGAATTTAGATCACAGTTTCTGTCCAAGTTCTGCTTGTTGTGCTGTTCCCCATTCAGCTTGCACAAGACACCCCAAGAAGGTCGTTCTGTTCAGGGACCACCGAGGCTATCGGTTTCTGTTAGTTGTTGTTTGGATTGTACAGACAGACCTCTGGAAGTTAGATCAGCACAGTAAAATACATAGCAAAGTACTAGGAAAGCCCATGGTGCTTTTTCAGGCCCACAAGTTATGTCCCCCCCTCTTCATAGTTGTCATTCTATAAAGCATTCCTGACAAATGATAGGTGAGGGACCAATTAAGGCCAGTCACACTAAGACCAAGGTAGCTGATCTGTGCAATAGTGCCTGTATCTTGGTGGTCTGGCTATCATTAAAAATTACACTATTTACAGTCTACACTGTTAATAATTCACAAGCCCCTGTTTCTTTTGAGTAGCCTCCTTGGGATGGAGAAAGTTCAGCATGAGTTTGTGGAGGCAAAAGAGAAGGTGAAGGGAAAAAGCAGAATGGAAGAAAGAAAGAGAGGGCAAAGAAAGTTGAAGAGAGAAAGGGATTGCAGTGGAGAGAATGTTGAGCAGCACAGAAGTTAGAGAAGAAAGTGCTGTCAGAGTCCCAAAATAGATTAGCTGCCATTACTGCCACAGTGCACACTGGAAAACTTAGCATTGACTGACTAATGATTCCAGGGGCCTGGGGAAGCAGCAAAAGCTTGAAACTTTCCTTTGAGAGGCTGGGTGGGTATAGCCCTTACAGATATCACTGGGAACTGCATCTGCCAACTGCAGTCTTGATGGAAGGGTTACCCTGTAGGTACAGACCTACGCTGAGAGAATTGCAGTCTACCCTATATGACTTTCCATTTGGCCTTTCTTACAGCAATTGTCACTGCCAGGTCCCGTCTCTGTCCTCAGCAGGGTACAGCAGCTAGGACTCTAGGGAGCTCTTACGTGGCTGGGAGAGGAAGGTGCCTTGTGCTCTGCTTGTGCAGGCCTTAGTGGTCATGTTCCTTAAGAGGAAAAAATGTAAAGAAGGATGGATTATTGACTTGTGAGAGAATGTAACAAAGGTCCGACTCTAACAAAAAGCTATTTTCAAAAGCACTGAGAGTTGTGTGCTCAGTGCTTACTGAATTATTATGGGAAGTGAGTGAAAAAAATCCTTTCTCTCTTTGAGAAGCTTTGGGCCAAAATATCGGGTTAATGGACTTTCCAAGCAGTGATCAAATAGCACTAAAGTTCAGCAGAAGGTGAAGGTGGTCCAGGTGACAGCAACACAAGTTGAAGGGTTAAAAAAACTTGACATACAAATAAAGAAACACCCCAGCTCTGCAAGGAAATGTTAAGAGTGTATGAAACCTTGTGTACTAGGCTTTGCAATTTCATATACTGTAAATATTTTTTTAAAACTCTAAGTGGTCTTTGCCCCTCTCAGTGTCTCCTTGCCACCCTTGCTATAGTGTATTCCTGGCCATGAAATGCTGCTGTGACTGGCACAGTTTCAGCTGTTACTTCATTTCATGTATGTGTTGTTATTTGCCTTGTGACTACAAGTAATATTGGCACAGTTCAAGCTGCTTGGTGTGGGAATTCTGGCCCTGAAGAGTTTGAAGTCTAAATAGACAAGACAAACAGTGGTTGGGAGGGGAAACAGGGAGATGAGGCCACTTTCTCAGGGTCATCATGGAGCAGCCAGGAGCATAATCTTCTGATCTTCCTACAGGCACCTCACACACTACACCAGACTGCCTCCTTTATTGGAATTCTGAGCTGTCATTTCTCTGTCCCCTTCTCCCCCATTGCTCTGTAGCTTATTCACCATTGCTTATAGTGAAAATTAGAATCAGTTTTCTGTAGATGGTCATAAATTGATGCACGTCTGGTACCTAAGGAGTTAATCTGTAAAGGTCTGCGAAAAGAGTATGCTGTGGAAAAGTTGCACAGATGGAATATCAGAGATAGACTACAGTAATTTTTTCTTTGCATTCTTTTGGTCTCTTTGGGGTTTTATAATTTTTGGACTGCATCTTTGGGTATAATAAATAGAGCAGATAGCTTAGTGTGTGTGGTGAATTCAGCTCTTTTGTGATGAGTAGCTGCACTGGAATAAGGGAGACAGAGGTTTGGGTTTATTCCTTTTAGGTTCAAAACCATTCCTTCTTTGTAAGCTAGCCATGGGTACCTTGTAAGGGAGCTGCTTTCAGAAACATCTGTGCTAAATTTACCCATTGAAGTTACAAGAGCTGTTATCTTGGATGGCTGAAGGTCATGCTGAGAGTTTTGAACTTGAACTGTCCTAAACAAGGATAGTAGAAAATGGTCCCTGTATTACAGAGAAAGCAAGCCTCACTTGAGTTCACTGTTATCCACACCCTAATATATGTCAGCATAATCTCAAATGTCACTGACCTCTACCACACAGCTATTTCACTTCTTCTTTAAAAAATCCTTTCTAAAACATACTAGTTTTAGGTGTTCCTCTTCAGTCTGTGTTTCCTCTGAACGCAGCTGCCAATAACTTCAATTTGTTTGAAGGTGTTCAGGCTCCTTGCAGGAGGTGCATGATGCCTGACAGGCACAGGCACTCAGTCTGCAGTGTTTCCGTGTGATTTGAAAGGACATTCTTTTCCACTGTGCAGTGAAAAATGTTACTGAGCTGTTTTGTATTCCTTTGGCTTCAATTGTCTCACTCTGCACTGTAATTATATCTGATTATTTACAGTGGTGCAAACCACCAAATCTCTCATTATAACCAGGGTTGAAAATGTTCTAATTGGTTCATTAAAATCAGAGAGGATACAAGGCCTGTGGCCAAAGCAGGGCGTATAGAGTTAGAAGCACTAGCTGCTCTTCCTAACTTTGCTACCTGCTTCCTAGGTGAATTCGGATAAGTCATTAAGCCCAGACTTAAACCAAACTGAAATACAACTAACTCAGTACAGGAATGGTAACATAGTGCTTTGAGACAGAGATGCTAAGTCCTACGAGAACTGCAAAATATTACAATTGAATACGGAATTATTTTGTGGATCAGTTTCTTTTCTACCCTGTAGATTCAGAAGCCTCCTACATCCAAGCAAAATGTACCGTGAGGGAATAATATAAATTAAGGCAAAGGTGTTAAACAATAGAAAATCAGGCCTGGTGACATACTGGTATTCATGCAGGGTGAGGACAGGGACAGTGTCCTCCAGCAATCACTATGTGCCATTTGACTGAATGCAGAGACGCTCCTTGACACAAATTCCTGCCAATGCTTGGTAGGGTTTGAGGAAAGGTCCAGTCCTGGCCTGCTTCCTGTTGAAAGCACGTAAAAGAAATGCATAGCTTCAGCACAGGCCTCTTCTCTCCTGCCATCCCCTCCCGCCACAAAGCAGCATAGGCAGGCAGCCCAGAAGCTGTTTAAGAGATGATGCCTCTTGGCCCCCTTGCCTTTGCCAGCACAGCTGCAGACTCCAGGCAGACGTGGCTTAACTCTAGTTTGGCTGTTGAGAGCTATACTTCAGTCCCTGCCGTTTCTTGTTCGTTTTGCAAACTTGCTCCCCTTCCTTCCTCAAGATGCCAGACTCCTAATTTGACTTTCATCTTCAGGGCACCAAGGTCTGGCTGGCAGGGTTGATCAAAAAGCTCTCAGCACAGCATTGCTGTCAGATGAGACAGACCCACCTTGTGAGAACATTCATTTCACTTTGATATGGAGGAGGAGGATCTATCCAGCTGATGTTCTGGTCTGCAACAAGCCCTGTCTGCCAGATTTAAAATAACCTTTCTTGGACTGCTTATTGTTCCGTCCTGCTTTTTGTTCCCTGGTCCTGATAAGTACAGCACAGTTAAATATTCCAGCCAGAGACTGCTGGAGAGAAGCAGCTGGAGCAGGGGCCCTGGGTGGGCAGGCAAGGCAAGGCGATGAGGAAGCAGAGCGTGTCTCTGCAGCCCTCGCTTCAGCACTTGCTTGCGCTTGGGGTCGACTCTGAGGCAGAGACAGTTCTCGTCCTGGCTCCTCAGCAGCATGCACTGTCCTGAAGGGGAAGCGCCCAGGAGCATTTGGTACATACAAGCTAGAAGAGCCGAATGTCCCAGTGGGTAACAAGCTGCACCTTTCAAAGCAAAAGTGCTGCTTCCGCAAGTGCTAAGGGGATGTGTACTCTCTTCTGCCTGGTGCAATCACACATTAGCTGAAAAGGGCTGGGATTGGGAAGCTGATGTGAGACCAGAGGAATGTCAGAACAGTCACATAACAAGTCAGAATAAGGGCTATGTCCTGGCAGACTCTGAGTGTAACAGATAACAAGATAGCAGAGAATATTCTGAATCGTTCCAGACCCATACACTTTTGTGTAAATACAAAATAGCCTTCTTTTTTTTTTTTTTAAATATCTGACCCAAGGCAGAAATGTCCAGTGATTTATGCTAACCTAGGATGTAGTCAGTAATAAACTGCTGAACATGTTTACAACAGGAAGAATATTTTTTGCTTTTTATGAAATCTGTGTTTTGGCATTGGACTAGCAGGATTATGAAAAGAGAAGGAAAATCAATTGCATGAAGGGTGTCATTGTAAATTTCCAATAAATTGTCTATAAAGTCAATTTATAGAAAAGCAAGTTGAGTTTAATAGGAAAAGTGAAAGGGATAGACTACCTACATTCTGTGAAGCAGATCAATAAAATAATAAGAACAGAAAAAGTCAGCATGTTGGGGAATTACAGGATTGTGTCTGACAGCTTCTGCCTGGAAACAGATGAGGCTGCATTCCTGCTGCAGCTGAGTTGGGAAAGAGTAGGCTGCTTATAGATAAAGAGTGTTTGCTTACAGATCAGAGATGGGCCTGAGCTGATGTGGAACTGAGCTTGAAAATATTTGGGTGGCTTGTATCCAGGCCTGTTGCTACAGGGACCATATGCAGAGCTACAGAAAAGATGAAGAATTTGAGAGAAATGGAGGTTCCTTGAAGCTGAAGGTTGGACAAGATAATTTCTTAAGATCTCTTCCAGCCCCCATTTTTGATGGGTTGTAAAAATGTTGGAAATAGGTGTAAGAGGGAGGGGAGATAAATGGGAACTCGCTTATTTGCAATGCAGCCTTTTACGTTACACTGAGAATGTGTGCCTGTGTTTGCCCACTCTATATGGAGTAAGACTGGTGTAAAGGAGTCTTAAAGTAAATATTAGAATATGAACTTGAATAAATAGTAGTGTAAAGACAGATATTAAGACAAACAAAAGTAATGCCCTAAGACCAAATTTCTTTATTAGGAAACATGTATACCTCTCATTGCTTTTAGGAAAATTCCCACAAACACATCTGAAGCTCAGAGGGTAGAATTTATCCAGGCAGGCATATTCAGAATACAATACAGGTGGAGTTAGTAAAGGTAACTAGTGACATTTGAGTAAATGAGAGTATTCTCAGTTATATCACTGACTCAGAACTCACATTTCTGATAGACATTTATAATCTCGAATCAAAGCATGGCAGGAGAAGAAGAAGGAAAAACAGGTTAGGGGAACAGAAATTGGGTAAAATTATGAAAATGAGATTTTGTATAAAATCTGTCAATGATTTGGGAGAGTTTATTACCAAACATGACCCTGGTATTTTATCGTAACTTTTTTGCAAGAGATTGTTACTCTTTCTCACAGTAGCAGGAACAGCACAGTCCAGCAGTGCAATCTCTCAGGGTCTTTGCAGTCAGAAGAGAAATCCATAAGGAAAGGTATATTGAAGAACTGGGGTAACGCTTAAAAGCTGAAGAAAAAGGAAGGAAGGACATATAAGCAGCAAAGATTTCAAGCAAATGAGTAAAGGTCCATTAATAACCAGAGGTAGAAACAGTGTTTAGAAAGTGTTTAGAAAAGGTTTATCTAGTTCCTTTCATAGGAATGGGTTAACAGAGCTTCCTTCACACTGTACATTTTATCCTTTCTTGCAAACATTGCATTCTGCAGACTACCTAAGGAGCTCCTGGCCTAGAAGAAGTCAGTATGTGGTAATACCACTTCTACAGACACATAGTAACGTAGTTTTAAGAAAAGCTAGCCATGTTGTGCCTTTCAGTAATGGTATCTTTAGTTCTGGCTTCCCCACCACATCTCTGTTCACTTTATCCAAATTTCTGTAATGTGGCAGTTGAGCAGTGTCATTTGACAGCTTAGCTAGATCTGTGCAAATCTGAGTGCTAGTCTGCAGACAGCTTTCTATGACTGTAACTAAAACAATCTGGAAAGTAGACATAGTTAAAACACTGCAGACTCATACTGCAAGCAGAGCTGTAATCATGTAAAAAGTACCTTATGTGAGCACAGCCCATTCCTGTAAATTAAAGGAATAAGCTATAACAATACAGACACAACTATCCTGTTTAACTGCCTCCACACTGCAGGCTTTGTTTCATTATTTCTAAACAGAGGCACCAGAACTGTGACTGTTGTAATTTACCTCCTGCATTACTTTTTTCTCCACTGAAGTGTCACGTCTGGCTCTGTGATCAGCCAGATAGGGTCACTCCAGTGAATCTGATAGCTTTTAAGGGAAGGACCTGCCCTCTGCATTAATGTAATTGCAGGTTATTTGTGAGATTCCTTCCATGTCTTACTTCCTGAAGGCCTGGCACAGAAATCTGGTTTTGTAATTTGAGTACTGAAGAGTTGCTGGATGTAATTACGTGCTCCGTTATTCCAGCAGCCTCTGTAGCACTAAAAGTAAAAGCTCAGTGTTGCTATTAGTACTGAAAATACACAAGTTGGTACATAATAACTATCTTGCGCAAGCGGTGTAGTGGGCAGTGTGTACACAGGTATGACTTCAAGTTTAACTAGGGTCTATTTTGTACCATTTATAAATGTTTCCTGAAAGACACTGACGAGATTTCTACTTATACACTCATTATATCTCTCTTGAAGTCACAGATTACACAGAAAAGGTGTAATAAATAAGGCTTGACAATAGCAATAGGTTTCCCACCAAAGTAAAGCAGGATTTTGGGGAAGCATAATTTACCTTTTTGCCAGATGTCATTTTGATGACTATAAACAGGGGGAATGACATGTACGTGCTCAGACCTACAGACGGATTGATCAGCTGCAGAACAAATGTAATTGCGGCTGAACATTTTGTCTCACAGCAGCTGCATGCTGTCTCTTCGTCTCTGTGAATGGTCTGCTCACTGGAGTTTTGAACAGGAAAAGGCTGCTGTTAAATAAAGACACAGGAAAGAGAGAGTATTCTTGCAAGACCTGAAATTTAAGCCTATATCCAGCCATGCACAGGAAGTACATATCCAAATTCAGTAACACACTGTACATTAAAAAGTTACGTTGTGGAATTTGGGCTATAAATTCTGCTTTTCAGTCAGACATCCTGTGCTGTGATGGTGATAACGCTTGGTACTCCCGCAAACAGAAAATTATTACATTAAATATTTAAGGCTCACAGTGGCTTTGACTACTGGTTGTTATTAGCATTGTTTTATAGATGAATACACAAATTCAGACTGAAGATCAAGGATTTACCAAAGTTTGTATGGAATAGTCTGTAGAAGAACTAAAACTCCCTCAGAGCCAGAGTCCAGTACTTCAACCTAGAGACTGTCCTTTTATCCCTACTGAGGCTGACGGCAGAAGCTTTACAGACAGGGTGCTGGATTATGTGGGTTCTGGATACTCTCAGTAGATCTCTTTAGCTGGTGCTTCACTTCAGGCCGGAACCCGTGTGTAGGGCATGCTGCTGTAGCAAAAAGCACTTGTCAAACAGTAACTCTCCCATGAAGGCAGCAAACACCAGGAAGGTTCCTGCAAAGAAGCCCTGCATGGCAGCAGCTGTAAGCATCAGTGCTGCATATTGTTGACCAGGCTAATGCAGATGGAAAAGGACTGTGTTTCCTCTGTTGTCTTTGCTAATGCCCAAGTTTCTGAAAGCCAGGTTGTCTCCTGGCCCTCCTCCTGGGTGGGGACAGGGGGGATGTGGCAGCAGCTGTTCTGGGAGGTGGCCTGTCTCCAGGTCTTCCCTTCTCAGGTGAGACCTTTCTGTGTACTGCATGGGCACCTGATGAATCAGGCAAAACCTGTGCTATGTGACACACCCGGTGTCACTCCAGAAGTGGCAAAGCATCAGCTCAATCCTGCTAAGAACTAGTGTTTTGATCACGAGGCTGTCCTGCCTCTCCCCTAATGTAAACATCATGTGGGGATTTTAAAGAAAACCAACCAGTTCACCACCCTTGCAGATGTGCAGAAGATCAGCCCCTGCAAGAGGAGAGGACTCCGTCATATGCTGCTGCTTCACTGGAAACAGAAGCCAGGGCTTCAGATGAGCAGTTTGTCCCACAGCTGGTGTGGTAGAATCAATGCAGGATGTAATGCCATGGCATCATGTCATAGTGCCTTGTCAGGCACCGATGCAACGTCATGCGGTATAAATATCCTGTGCCACCAAACACGGTTTACAGTGCAATTAGAAGGCTGATAGCAGTGTTCATAGGAATACACGAGGCAGTGTTGTCAAGTCATATGGCTATATGAGGGTAGATCTTAATGACATAGTATCTTCCACTGCTATAGTAGTAAATAAAAAATGGCTAAACTCACTTTTTGTTGCTGTACTGTCCAAATTATGAGCTACTACTTAGTGTTTATCCTCACTTACGCTGCTAAGCTCCAAGCCTACATTCTTCTAGAGACAATTCAGCTGCTCTCTGAGGGTCTGGTGAAGAGACAGTTTTCCAGCAGGAAAGGAAGGCACTGATCTGGGAGTCAGGAGACTGATGTACTACTCATGGCTGTGTTACTGACTTGCTGTGTGACCACTGAGTCAGTCATACCAGCTTTCTGTGCTTCTGTTTGCTCTCTTGACTTTTGCCTGTTTCATCTTTTGAGGTTGCAAGGAAGGGGTTTCTTTTTAATCTGTATTTGTACAGCACCTAATATAAAGGGATCTAGGTTTCAGTGGGAGTCCTTACAAGCTACTGCAATGCAAACAGCACATTGTATAGTAAAGAGTCGTGTTACACAACTTCGGTGTAAGGGTGATAAAGCTGCCACGTGGAGGCTGGGCAGACTTACTCATGCTCAATTTATGTCTGTGCAGCTTCTAATCTTTAAACTGCAATTAGAATCTTCTCCATCCTAGTGTGATAAAGCCTTCTATCTCACAAGACAGCTCAATCAATGCCCTTTTGGTCTATATCTGAAGGTTGTACTACCATGACTGTGTCAAGAAAGGATGTAATTTTTTTTTTTTCTAACTTAGATCAACGTGCGAGTGAAAGTTCTGATGAAGATATTGCTACACAGCTGTGAAAGTGCACAGGACTGCATAATATTTTTGCTTTTCAGAATAGAAATAGACTTTTATAGCAGTGTAACTATTTCTGTATACAGAAAGAAAAGATGAACTGACCGCTTCAATTCTGCCAGTCTAACACAGCAAAATATTTTAAGTGCAATTCCATTACAGGATTAAGCTGGGGCAAGTTCGTGTGCTTCACAGGTGTAACCTTGTCTTTTCCTTTCCTTTGTTACTGAGCTAGGAAGTATTTTTCTCTCGTGCCTTCTCTCTCCTTTCTTTTGGAGCTGGCTTTTCCTGTCGTACTACATACTCTCAAAAGAGCTTGGCATTTTTCCCTGCCCTTTGCAGCTTTGGAATGCTTTCATCCTGTTTCTCAATCCCTGTTACGACTGCAAGTAAGGCAGAGGTGGTGTCTTCGTTTCACTGCTGCTTTTAAGTCACATGATGATATTTAGGAAATCTGTGGACCTGCAGTACTGCAAGATCACACCCATAATGAAAAAAAGGTTACAAAAGTGCAAAATGGGTTAATAAGTGCCCTGCAAAATGGGTTAATGAGTGCCCAGATCCTTAAAGGGTCAGGTTCAAGTTTAGGGCAACAATAGCTACTAGTAGCCAGCAGTCTGATTCACCAACATTTTCATTGCCCTTGTGGCCAGGTAATTAAAAAAGATAATAAAAAAAGCAAGACTGGACCTATGTTTGGATACCAGCTGAGAGTTCACGAGGGAAGTGCAAATGTAAACGTGGTGTTCACAAGAGGGCCATGGCTCTGGGGTCCTTCACAGTGGTAGGTATGCTGTTGCTTTAAGGATTAAAAATAATTAGATGCCCACTTTTCGCAGAAACAAGAAACACCCCTGAACATGTCCAACAGATCCTTCCTCCTATCCTTTTTCTTTGTGGCTTTATCTATACAAAAGAAAAGATGGTAGAAGGTGATACCATAGGCCTCTGCATTGCTTCCTAGAGTTTATGTAAAACTTTACTATGAGGTAGCAGGCAGGCAGTTAATTATTACTTTAGACTGAGGTCTTGACATTAGTGCCAGTCAGGTCATGATTTGCCATTGATAAAAGCATTGTGCAGTGCCAAGTATAGCAATGCTTCAAAGACAGTCACAAAAATAGAACCCCTGGTTGCTTAGCAAGTATTTGTACATTTAGCAAATACCCATTTATCTATCTATCTATCTATAACCCAGGTAACGGATAACCCTCAAGTCTAATTAATTTCAATGGGGTTAAAATTTACCTTCCTATGTTTCTCCTTACGGATTTTCAAATAGTAGTACTGTTACTTTTCTGTCCTAGGTAAGCTTCATTCTCAATTTTCAGCTTCATTTAACAGCAGCTCTAAGACACTGCAACTGAGGACTCCATGCTGTTCAGCCTTATTTGGAAGCCCAGCAAACCAGCATGTATTGTATCCACAGGGCAGTGCCGTGTACCATCCATTCAAACCACTTGATGTCTATTTCAAATAAGCTTTTTTAAAATTTGATTTTAGAAAAGCTTGAGTGGGCTTAAGCAGCAGTTGAAATTAAATAGGGCAGCATAAGCTAATAGTGTGACTCATGGGAAGGAAATAGAGCAGCAGTTGGTAAAAACTGTTCAGTAACAAAGAGTCTTTATATTCATAAATTCATACAGGCTAACATGAGGCTTACAAAATGGTTGTTTAAGAAGCACAAAACTAAATTATGGTCTTGAGATTCTCCCAGTTCTTAAAGACTTATCCTTCTATCAGACACTTTTCCTTCCCTCTTCAGTCCCTCTTGTACACCTGGTTACTTAAGAAGAGAGAGGAGGAAAAAAAAGGCAATCTTTGGTGAACGAACCGGTTCAGTGGCGTTTCTGCATGCTGCACAAGTATCTGTGTGTAAAGTAAGTTAAAATAACAGTATGGATAAACCAACTGTGAATTTATGCAGATCTTTGCTAAACCATTGATTCATACCTGTAGAAGTAAATCATATGTTTCTGATACCAGCCATTTTGTCATTACGGGATTGAGCAGGAGTGTGGTACAAATGCTGTTGTGTCAGCAGAGCTTAGACTTTGGATGCCACAACAAAAGACATACTTTATCGATGTGCTGATGTTACTGAATCCAAATCCTGGCTCTGACACTATGTGATTATAATCTAAAATCAGCTGATCTAACTGAGAAATAATTCCGCTGAACGTAATGGAAATTACATGGGGTTTTATATAGTGTTGGGGAAAAAAAGCATCAGGCCCAGTCTTTTATTGTGCAAGTTGAGACCGGTTTTAATTTCACAGTTCATCTGAGTGATGGGCATTCATCTGTGCCTTGTTGGGTAGGTTGGTTTGGGTGTGAGTAGCCGTTGACACAGCTGATCACGAGTCACCAGAAAGCTTTATGAAGACAAGCACTCAAGCAAATGTAATGTGATTTTATGAAGAATCCTGCCTGGTGAAGTAAGGATAAGGCATAACCCAGAAGGAGCATTGCTTACAGTGGAAACACTGTGCAGGTTACACCCTACAGAATGCAGAGTAGATGGAGACAGTAAGCAAGCTGAAAGGAGAGTGAATGTATATCGTCCAGCAAAAAACAGACAGGAAGAGCTTACATGTTCCCAGGTGGGCCATGCTGCAGGAGGATGTACCCTTAGCAGGTTAGCTGGCTTTGCTACCAAGTGAGAGATGTGCAGATTTTGCTTAAAAGGCATCAGACAATAACACTGACAGATTTAAGAGGGGTGTTCTTAGATGGATACACACATAATGCTTGAGAATAGGAGCATGCCTTGCATGAGTCAGTGGGTGAATTTACTGAACATGTAGGAATATCTGGGTTCTGGGAAGAGCTGGAAAGATGCTGGATGCTCTGGCAAGAGCAATGGTCAGAAAAATTCTGTATGTGAGGTCTACTATATCTTAAAATCTGCATTCAGGTAATAAGACCTAGTGCATTGCTGCAGAATTCAGAGAATTTGGCTCTAAATGGGAATGGAGCATAAGGTGTCCTTAGGGATACTTACAAAAAACAGGAGAGCAGTGAACAGCAAAGGCAAAAGGCTGCTGGAAAAAAAAAAACCCAGATAAGAAGGAACACGTACCATTTAGTGTTTCCTAATGAATCAGAGTCAGGGCCCCAAACAGAAATTCACAGACTGGAAAACCAAGACTGCTTTCCCTGGGGAGCAGTTTGTGTAAGCAGTTAAAAGGTCCCAAGCCACAGACACAGTAACAACAAAGATAACAAGTATTGTTGGTCATTACACACAGATGACCATATTCTATAGCCACCCAAAGCTTTGGCTGGAGGCAGCTGTCCCACATTGCAGTAGCACACAGCAATATGAGGTACAGATAAAGATTAAAAACATAAAAAAAATTAATCACAGCACAACCAAGAGAAGGTGGTGAAGGTTTGTGTTATTTATAGTAGCATCCACTATAGGGAGTTGATGGGGAGTTAATCTGCACCTTCCCGGTAACAGAGCTGTGATATCTGCAATATTCTTGATTTGTTATGAAGGAGAAAAACAATACTGATGTATTTCAGTGCCATTAGGAAATACAGCACAATCACTTCACCTGGAAGACTGAATCTGATGAAAATACCTTACAGTGAAAGAGCCCAGGAGGTTCATGACTGGCTTGCAGCTCTTACTGCATTTTTGTCTCTCCTGGTCTCATTGCAGCGTCACTCCAGACCTCCAGCTTGCTTTCTGTGACTAGAACTCCTGCCCTTCCTATGAGATCATCCAGAAAAGAAGCCAGAAAATATCAGTCTACCTGGTCTTCTTGTCCTGTGAAATCTCTCCTCTTTTTGACCCCTGTTGTATGATAAATGAGTAAGGAAACAGAATTTCAGGGAGAGGAAGTGATATAACCTTGAATTATCCTTTGGGGCAATGTGATAATCTAGGCTGAGCTGATTAGTCATCCAGAACAATTAAAATATTGCTTTATAATATTTAAGTAACTTAACCTCTGCAAATGACTGCAATATCTGGGAAGGGCATTGCTTGCTAGGGGAAGAAACAAGTAGATACACAAAATGATCTCATTCCTCTGAAGTTTTTAGAACATAAACACGTACACTGGGAGTGATTGTGATCAAACAAACTTCAACTAGGATTTGTCAAAGAGCTTGTTTATACCTCTAAGGCAAAATAGCAGACACTAACTTAACATGTCTTTATCCATTTCCAGTGCATGGCATAAGCCTCAGTTTCAGAAAATATTTCGTTCCATTAAGTTCATTTAGACTATCTTAGCTCTTATGACATCTTGATAATTGACTATTTCTTTGTATCAGATCGAGTATCAGGGATTAAACTCCTGGTGTCTTGCATCCAAATGAGATTTCTACTGGAACAGAAAACTTTGCATTCAGAAATTGATTGTGTGAAACAATGTGCTACAATTTTAATTATTCTTTGCTGATTAGACTTTCCGGGCTAAAAGTTCCAGTGTGAATATTTTGTATAGAATCTCTAATTTCTCTAACGTATAATCCATCATTCTGTGATTACTATTAATCTAGTCAGATCATTTGCTTGCTCTGCTCATATTTAACAGATCCTGTTGCAGTCAGGGAGGAATTGGGAAGCAGAGAATACAAAAGAAAATCCATGGCTAAATCGTTCAGAAAAAGTTTCTTCACATTTTGAAATCTATCCAGCACATGCCAGATAAGTCAATAAGATACATGTCGTGGAAAGAATACAAAACCACTGCTCATTTATCAAACAAAAAGAAATACGGACTATTTTCCTCTCCTCTAGTTACTTGAAACTCCAGGGATTTTAGTGGCCTCTAATGCCCTCTAATGGACAAATCTGTTGGAGCAATATCCTCTCCGAGACCCTGCAAAAGGGGGTGAAACAATCAAGTATCTCACTGGAGGAAGAGCTGTAGCGCTGCCAGTGAGGCTGCACAGCTTTCCTTGGGAGCCTGCCAGCTCTTAGATTAAAACCCACGTTTAAGGGGTTTGTAGCTTAGAAATATTAAGTCACCTCTTACCAAAAACTTGGCAGATCCTTTCCTTCCTCCCTTCCTTCCTCATTTACTTAAGTTTGTTTGTTTAGCTTCACTTAAGAAGAGTAGGAAAATATTTTTGATGCTGATCCCAGATTTGGCACATTTCTTCCAGAATGATACCCTATCCATCAGCAACTGAAACCAAACATGTGCCTTACAGAGGAATGCCTCTGTAAGTGATGGTAGGTTTCTGGACCAAAGTTCATAAATAGAATTTAGAAAGTATCACTTAGCATATTTGAGCCACTGCTGGGGTGTTTGACAAATGATGGTGCAAACAAGAAAGTGGGATGGGAGGAATGAAGAGAGGAAGTTGAAGTATGAAACAGAGACTTCAGTGAGTAGGAGAAAAAAAAAGATAGGTTAATAAATAAATAATTTGAGTTGAAAATACGAAGTAGAGAAAAGCAAAGACAAAGATGTGGGAGGGGAAAATCCATATTCTCTGGCAAGAAGCCAAGAGAAAAGTGTCACCTCCAAGAGCCAGTTCAGGCGTAATAAAAAAGAGGCCCAGATCTCCTGAGTAAATTGTAGGTGATATCTAGAAATTAACTGAATCTTAAAGGGCAAAACACATCAGGAAGAAAGGAAATACTTAAGGGCTTCTAACTTTAAAGGGAATTTTATTGGAAGTTGTGTGTTAAATGATGCTATCTAACGACATAGGATCAACACCTTTACTCTGGAGCAAAGGACAAAGTGAGTGTGTTGAGAATTAGTGTGGATCTTACTACAGATCTGGCCAGGTCATTTTCTCTGTGTGCCTCGACTTTCTCATCTGGTTCCCCATCCTCTTACTCAAGCAAAAAGCAGAAGTGCCAGAATATCTCCAAGGAAGTGATTCAAGTGGCATTTTTTGGCTTGACTAGAAACATTGGTGTCTGGAAATTTAATGAGGGCGACTGTTCCCGCACAGATAAATTTCCAACTCGTACTTCTAGTAGCTTGGCTCTTCAGGTTTTACTAGGTCTAAACCTACACTGAGAGGGAATAGAGGACATAGCAGAGGACATAGCAGGGACTTTCCTCTTACATGTGACTCCTACCGCTAGTGCCACTTTGACAGCCACAATGGGAAATTTTTAGTGAGGAAAAACCATTGGCATTCACACTAAAGCCTGACAAGACTTTGTGGATGCCTTAGGCTGTAGTTTCTTATTTTAGTTTACATATAAGCTTAAGGAATTGCATTAGGAAGCTCTTGCTAAAATGTCTTAAGAAAAATCCACCAAAATAACCAAGAAGCATGAGATTGTCAAGAGCTGCTAAAGAAATGGTACCACAACTCAGAAGTTATCTGGAGCTATGGAACTTGGAATGATTTATGTTCAAATAACATCTAACTAGCAGTTATAAACTGTCATGTGTCTGCCTGTTGGAGGACAAAATCATGTGGGTTTTCATATATCCAACAGACAGGGTCTAGCACAAAAATTAATAGTAGAGATGCTGTGTTTTTTTCTAGGACAGCAGATCACTTCCAGGGTAGTGGGTCTCAGGGCACTTTGAATTGAACCTCGGAAGAAGAAGGAGCAATTAAAAGAAAGTAGAGAGCATTGGGAAAGAATGATCTGGACCAAATACTGGCTGGAATTTTCCAAAGAGTTTTGGGGAAACACTATGAGAATTTCTGACATTGCCATTCAACCTCTGAAGTTTCCCCCCCATCTAAAATCTGGGAATACTGCAGCAAGTCATGTTTGCTTTTAGGGAACAGATTTGCTTTGGGAAAAACACTAAGAGAAACAGGAAGAAGCACTGTTTGTTTTGTTTAGTAAATTTTGAAGGGAAGAAATAGCCTGTCTTTTTCTACCTAAGTGAAGTGTTCCCAAGATGCTTCTCCCTTAGCTAATCTTATCACCCCTGATTTCTTTCTGGCTTTTTGAGACATGTTTTTCATAAGCATATCAGTAAGCTGAAGCCCTTTCCTGCCCCCTACATGAATTATTATTGTTTAGATTTTGGCAGAACGTAGAGATCCCTATGAAGATTGTGGCTGTATTGCCTTAAGTGGGTATTATTCCTGCCTGATTGCTATGGGATACTTAGAGGTCAAATATATAAACAGTTGAAAAAGGAGATTTGACAGCTTCGTGGAGGAAGGGCCCAGCAGGAGCAGTTCTGCCTCCAGCAATCCCAGAACGGCTGTCTGCTGGGAATGTGAAAGGTATGTCAGCGGAGGGAGTGCTCTGCTTGCACTGCTGTGCTGTATCAGCACTGTCCGTAAGCACAGCAATAGACTTGCCGGGAAAAATGGATAATTGTTCTGAGGCATGCCCTCTTATCTACCATCAGCAAAATGAGCCTACTTAGTTCAAGCCAGTGAGGAAGGTGAGGGTGAGATAAAGCTGGTTGACTTTGCCCAGTGTGTGGAGGAGGGAGCGTTCGTGCTAACCCTCCCGGTGGCAGGTGCTGGTCAAGGACGAGCAGCGATCCCATCTCCGGCCACGACAGTGTTGGCAGAGAGCGTACGTCTGTGGCCCGAGTAAGGCCTCCCTCCATACAGATTTAGTCCGGTTTTAAGGCTGATGTTTCAAACAGGGAGACCCCTTCCAGACAGAGCTGAGCTGGCTGCAGGTGCTGTAATTCCCAGCTGATTGTCACTGCCCCTCTGCCAAATGCTGCTACTCCTACTTCTCTGCCAGCCCAAGGGACCGTTGGAGGAGTTACTGAATACGAGAAGGGATGAGACCTAGCCCTCAGGGTTTTTTTAATCATAAGTTAATAAACAGTTCTAGCTAAGATCTTTGCTCCACTGAATCCATCGGGTGTTTTGCGTTCGTTTCTGCTTTTATACTCTTTGTGACAAAGCCTTTTCTGTCGGTCCAAACAGTTTCTGGGTGTGTAGCGGAGCGAACCAGACTCTGGGATCTCCCAGATGCCCTGTGCACCTGTACGGGGAAGAAAACCCGCAGCAGCTGGAAGTCTTGGAGGACAGACCCCTAGCCTCATCCTATTTTCCAGAGTTTGAAGTAACCATTTACCTATTCACGGGCAATATTGGGGAGAATGACAAATGCTTATAAAATGGTGCTGTGATGCAAATTGCCCTTTTGCTGATGTGGTTATTGGCGGAGCCTTTCTTTGTGCTGAGACATACAAATACGATGAGAAAAGGTTCCAGGGACCAGCGTCATTCGCCATCCAACTCAGTTAAGATTTTGATAATTAAGCAAATATATACACGTATCATGTAGGTTTGATTTGGATACGAGTATATATAACCAATACATTAGAAGCCTTTTCTAGAACATAAGACAACATTTAGTTTTAAAAATCTTTCTGAAACATATTAATGCTGGCCATTACAATGCGCTCTAATGCAAAGGAATCAATAGCCTTTACACCACAGCTAGTTTATTGTACCCAGCAAATGAATAATACAAAATTCAGTGCACTTAACAGCCCAATATTAGACTTCACAATTTGTATAAATCGGAATGCTTTTTGCATTTCCTGAAAGATAGTACCACAAGTTGTACAGACAGAAACCTACTATTTATTCTTCAACCAATTAATTGTTTTTTTCTTAAATTAAATATTTGCAATTGATTTTCATCTTTTTATAAAACACCTGCCTCTTCAAATATTTGCTATGAACAAAGTTCCTGAATTTGTTGCTAGAATACAATGGAATTGTTCATACTGTAAATCTGAATTACAGGAATATCATTGTTCATTATTTACAGGGCAAGTTACCTCAGAAAGTATTTCATATTCCTATTGCTGGTAATAATTAATATGTGCTATGATAATAGCAAGAGTCTCCAAGTCAAAACAAGGCCCCTGCTGAGTGGAGTAACAGCAAGTAAGTCCATTTTATTCTCCAGTTCTTCACTATGCATTTGACAATTTTAAATCCTATGTTCAAGAGGTCTTACCTCAAGTTGCATCTTTATTTATATTGTCAGAATTTTAACTTGACTCCAGCATGAAAGGACATTATTTTGTGCTTCTGTCTACCCAGAAGGAAAACAAATTAACATTCCCAAGAAGGAAACTGGAAGTGGATGTTTGTTTGTCTTGTTATCTGTGTATCCTACTTTTCTGAGTCACGAAGAGTAAACAATTGGCTGGGTTCTGCGTAACTAGGCTGGGGAAGACTTTTTGTGTGCTACATTACATATTTTTAGTTACTGCTAGAGTTCTGCAAGTGAAGCCTGGAGATGTAACAGAAGCCTTAAAATGAAATAAACTAATTTGTAGAAAGAATAACCATTTTTTTTTTAATTTAAAAGGTAAAATACCGCTATACATTCCAGTCTGTGTATGTTATCAAAATTGCAGATAATCTCTGTCAAGCACAGTGGCTTTGAAACGGCCACTGCAATTTGAATAAAGTAATCATCTGCCAACTGTCCTGTCCTTCTGCCAAGAGAAGGCATAAATCATCACGTAAAATCCTTCTGAACTTTAGGCCAATGCACGCCTCAAGTTCGGAGAGGCAAAACATTCCCTTATGATCTATGGCCAAAGGATAGAAATCTGGTTTACAGTGATGTACTGAATAAATAATTTCAAGGGAAACTTTTAAAAACAACCTTCTGTTTTGCAGAGTAGTGTGCACGATTTCAGTACTTTTTAACTTGGGAGTGTTTTTTGCCTCTCCCTTTCCCTGGCTCTGCAGGGTAGGTGGCGGTAAATATTCACACGCAGTAGGGCCACAGGCAAACAGCCCCTCGCCAGTTTTCCTGCGTGCAGCCTCACGCACAAACGCCTTTATTCTCTTTGCGAGAGGAGACGAACCACCTCGTCAGGCCCCTTCTGGCTGTACCCACGGGAGCGCCGGCGGCTCAGGCAGCTCCTTCTGCCACCCGCCCGATTGTGGAACCCGGAGGACCCGCCGTAGGATGCGGCCCCGAGCCTCTTCCCCCCCCCACCCCAGCCCGTTCCTGTCACCGGCCGTAGGAGCAGCGCTCATCCCTGCCGCTACCAGGGCCGGGGGTACCGGGGAGCTGCTGCCGCTCCGGCGGCGAGGCTGCTCGGGGGCAACCGGGAGCAGCCGAGACACTCAGGGGCCAAAGACGTAGACCTGTCGGGTTCCCGCCCCCGGGGCAGGGCAGGGCAGACCAGACCGGGGGACGGGGCAGCGGCCGGCCGCCCGGCCCGCGTCCGGGGCTGCCCCGTCCCTCACGAAGCCCCGCCCCCGGCGGCCGGCGCATGCGCTGCGTCCGCTCCCCACCTCCCGGTCGTCCCCTCTGCGGCGCAGGCGCAAGCTTGGCGGGGGCGGAGGGGAGGGGGGGGCGCAGGCGCAGCGCGGCGCGGCCCCTCC
>JANHGO010000002.1:52667588-52693378 GCA_024606505.1 Aquila spilogaster | reverse complement strand
GCCGCCTCCTGCCTCAACCCTTCTGCTCGGCCCCGGCTCTCCCGGCGGCGGTGGAGCGCAGCCCGGCACCCGTTGTGCGGGTCGGTGGGCCTGGGTGGAGCCGTGCCCGGGAGCCGAGCGGTGTCCCCGTCTACGGGCCCGGCCTTGGCCTGGGGCGGCCTCAGCCGCTGCTGATGGTGGGCGGAGGGGCCGAGGTGCCCGGTTCTGCCTCGGCTCCACTCTCACCGCTCCCAGAAACGTGCTCGTCTTTTGTGGGTCTTCTCGGGGTTCCTGTCTCTTCGCTTTCCATCTTCTTGCACATCAGAAAGGAGTAAAGCCTCAAAAACGAGCATAAGGAGGACGTCTGGAGAGCTGCTCAGGCGGTTCTGCCTTCTTCCCCATCACTTAACGGTGAATGTTGGTGTGAAATTTCACCCCCAGTGCTGGGAGCTGTTCCACGGGATGGAGCAGCTCCCCGAGCTGTGGCAGTGATGAATATGTGCTTCTGTTTACAAAAGTCAGCAGCTGGGAGAAGGGTTTTCTGAATGGAAAGAGGAGAGATTTGTGGGCCTCGGACTTTGTGTCTCTGATCCACACGAAGAAACTGCTTACTGGGATTAGGTGGCGTGACTTCCCAGTGAGGCTAAGCCTGGTGCTTAAGCTTGGCGTTTTTACTCCCAGAATGCTTTCCTGACACGTAAGTGGGAGCTGGGTTGAGTCTGAGCGGTTGGTTTCTGTTGTCTGTCTCATTTGGCTGTGCTGTGAGTGCATCCCTCATGGTACCAAAGGCACTGGGCTGAGGCATGGGGCCCTGAGCCCTGAGTTTTCTTCACCTGTGTGAGCCATGTGTCCCCAGTGGTGCCGCTTGGGTTTGGACAACCTGCAGAGAGACAGCAGCTTAGCTGCATGAAAATAAGCTGCTCTGTTTTACATTTATTTTAAAACTGCTGAGAATGAAATTTATTTAAGGAAAAAAATAAAGCTTTGTTTACTGACATTAAAATGATGTAGATTTTTCACATACTTTTTTAAGCATCATAGTTGCTTGGCCAACGTACCCCCCCACCCCTCAACTTTATCTTGAATCATAGAATCATTTTTTCCATAAGCTTTGAAGGCATGGTACTGATTATTTTCCCAGTATTGCTAGAAAATGTTTCTTTGTGTACTGGTGTTAAAAGGCCCTAGGCTTTGTCGTTTGCTTTGTTATGTATATTGTGGAACTGGGCTTGCCAACATCTGTTAGGAGTTAAGAACTTGAGCTTTTTAAACAGAAGTATTTTTCTGCACATTTTAAGGAATAATTGCAGAAAGGTATGTGGGAGGAATCCTCTCCTGACAGGAAGGAAGCTGCTCTGGTTTTTGAAATGCTATAATATTGGAGTTGCAGGGACAGTCTACATCGAATACAGTATTGACCGTTGTTGTCATTGGATAGTTTTGATGATGGGCACTATTTGCAATATTTTAATGTTTATCGAATGCTTCTCTTTAAGCAGTGCAATTTTTTTTATGTTGTATCAACTAGTGAATGAAGCAATGAGACAAGCATGAGATATTAATGTCTACTTTTTATCAGAAGTTTTCACACTCATTCATTAATTTCAGCTCAGGGCTCTCAATTTAGTTTTCTTTTAACACATAGTTTCCTCTGCCTTGCCTCGCCTCGCCTGGCAGTGATCTTCAGGGTGGAAAAGTGTCTCTGTTCTTAAAAGAATACTCAAGGGCCAGCTTTCTTCTGCTAACTGTATTCTGAATCAATGGTGGTACTTACGTGCTTCTTGTAGCTGCTTACTTCTGTGTCATTACTGGGTAATCATGTGCTTATTAAGCTATTGACTTGTTATGTCTTTGATTGCTCATTTGAAAATTGAGTTTATACTTAATCGAAATGTGCTGAATATAGTGCATGTTATTTTAGTGATGATAATGCGTTTTTGAGCTTTTGTATACTGTGTCTGTCCTTCTACGTGCAGGACCTTTTGATTCAGCATCCAGGGAGCCAGAATGCCACTTCGTATTATGTTATCATTCTGTTTGAATAAGGAAGGGGAGCTTGTGTTTGTTTTGAGTTGCGAGTTGTTCTGTTTTCTGCAGGAGAGAGGACAAACGTTTTCAAGGTTTATTCCCTCTTTTACAGAGGAAGAAAATGTAACCATCTTTCACCAACATTTACAGACGTAGACGGTCTTTTCATTCGTTTTAAGACAGATGAACAACAAACTGAGGGAATGCTAATCTGTACTGGAAACAACCAAAATCAGTGCAAACCAGTTTGTTCTTGTCTGCTCTTGTTTATTGTTATAAATGACGCTTTAACCAAAACCTGCTTTTGTATGCATGATTCTCTGGGCCTACAATGAATGGCAAGCATAGTTTTATGAATTAACCAATGACTAACTTACTGAATGCGTTTTTTCCAAGCTAGTGCCAGTTTTGCCCATCTGCGCTCAATTCTGACACTTCAACTACTGCAGCACACTCTGCTTTGAGCTATCCTTGGAGGCTGCTGGAGATTTCAGCTGATGCAGAAAGAAGCAATTGCCTGTGCATGTGAGAGTGCGATCCCATGTCTCGTACAATGCATTCAAAATGAATTAAGATATTTCATATATAGTAGTTATTAATATATTTTTCAAAACTTTCAGTGATCTGGACGGGATTAGATTGCAGTAGCACCAAGAGGCTAGGCTATGTTTTAGCGAAGTTCTCTTATTTCAGACGTATCCAGGAATTTGTAAAATCAAATGGTCTCTTTTCTCCTTTGGAAATGTTCGCTTTCAATTTTTTGTACTGTAACCTGATAGTGTTTTTTAATGTATTACGACTGAAGTCGTGGGAAGGCTGATGCAGTGGTGAAATGGTTCTTCTACACTTAGAAAGGAAACCTCGCTGCCTAACCTGGTTAAATCTTAGCTGTTTTAAAGACTATCAGATATAATAAAAATATTAATCCAGTCTAAATGTGTGGCAACTTGAACAATTATGATATACTTTAACGGAAGAAACCCTTTAATACTTAGGTTATGGTTTAGGCTCCCCATGTACAGTTTGAGATATGATTACTTTCAGTTAAGAAAGCTTTTATAAAAACTGAATGCCGTTAGGAATGTTCCATTCTTAACTTTCATTAAAAGGCATTACATTAGAGCAGGTCTTCCCTCCTCCTGTTGCTTCTCTCTGTGGCATTTGAAATCTATGCAGAATACAGACCTGTGGAAGCGCTCGCTGCAAGTACTGGCTTTGTGTTTTTCTTTGTTGTTTTTCATCTGAGCTTGTTAAGAAACCACTGGTAGTAATAAGTTCGTATTTTAAGGAATTTTCAAGTATTTTGTGTAAGTTCTGATGGCTGTGCTCCTCGGGCTCAGCATTGCAAGGCAGGTCCAGGCTATGCAGACGGTGGAATTTTTTTTCTGCAACTACTCTGAAAAAATTTCCAGAGGACCTGAGAAGCAAACAGAACTGTAGCACGACGGTTAAGCACAAAGGGTGCTATTTCTTCTCTCCCTAACATAAAGCTGAAGCAGCTTTGGCCTTACTTTTCAAAACCAGCATATGTAAAGTATTTCTACAGAGCTGCCGTTCTGCGTGCGGATGTGACCTACAGAACAGACGCAGGGATGGTCCACATGCAGATGTTACCTGAGTCCATTTGTGAGCTGCTGAAAAGCAGCAAGGTGGTTTGATGATCCCTCCTTGTTTAAGTAGGGAAATAGACATTTGTTCACAAACCCTTAGTTAACAGTTTGAAAATATTATTTTAGTACTATTTTTTTCAAGGGTGACATCTGTAAAATATTTCCAAAGTTCCCTGGTCTTCAGAAAGCTTAGTTACGAGGTACTTTTACTAAATTAAGACTTGTTAGATGGTGGTGCAGTGCATGTTTATAGTTTCAGAGGGAGATGCCTGTTGATTTTTAACCGGTGATGCTGAGGAAGTAATGGTGCTGTGTGTATTTTCAGTCTCCGCAGTACAGCTGTGCCTTACAGGCTAATGAAGAAGTTCAATAAACTGAAATGGAAAATGTAGGTATATTTTTATGCTGTTAAGAATGGGACTGTAGATTTTTGTTCTAGATGTTATGCTTGTTATTTGCTCTTGATTTGCTTTTCTAGTTTCAGCAGTACTTTGAACACAAGATGACTTCTATCCTGAATTCAGGATGCACAGGGGCTTGTACTCTCTTATTGCAACTGTCAGGCTCGGCTATTTAATGGCTTTTCTGTGTCTATGGCAGCAAGATTCTGTTTCAATTCATCTTAAAAATGTTTAGAACTTGATAGCTGGAAAGTTTCCAGATTCAGTCTACGTATTTTTTCTTTGCTGGCTGCATGAAGGAAAGCCAATCGTGGACCAAAATGCCATTGTTCCCTGTCCTTTTTAGATGATTTGACACCTAAACCTGGCTTAGTCAAACTGGGAAGAGGGAGGGAGGGAGGTTGTGTCACAACACACCTCTGTGTGGGTTATGTGTGTGCCAGTGTACTTTATAAGGCTGCTGACTATTGCTTCCTATTTTAATGGGGAGAACAGTTGAATGAGAGTGCAGTGACCATCCCTGTGCCAAACTGGGATGAGTTCAAAGATGCCTGTGTTCATGCCTGGAAACTCCTGTTATATTGAAGCCTCATGCTTTATTAAATAAAAGCTGTACAGGTAATCCATTTTCAGTCTGTATTTTTCCTGAAAAAAAATTTAAGACAGTAAAGGTGAAGTACTTTCAACTTTTCTTGTAAGGTTTAGATTGGATTTTTGTGTAGAAGTGGAGCGGTTTCTTTTTGGTCACTCAGTGCTGTGTTTCAGTTGGGTACAGAGAGTGCTCCAGCATGTTGGGAAGCACAAAGGAAATAGCTGAGGAATCTAAAAAAAATTCAGGGCTAATATTTCCTTTTTATGTAGCTTCCTTTTTTAAAAGGCAGTATAAAAGGCAGCTTTACTTCTAGGTGACCTTGCTGCAGTGGCTGTTGTGGCAGGAAGCTCCAGAAGCGTGTAACGCGATGTTTCCATTGCATGGCAGCACACAGAACTGGATCTGACACACTTCTTCGAGAGGCGCTTCTGAAGTGTTTTATCACTCGGTGGTATTGAGCTTTTCTGCCGTTGTCAGCGCAGACTTCAAAATTCCAATGAAAGTAATGCTGAAATTTTTAATTAAATGTATCTATCTTCCACTAATGACTTCCGAAAATATATTGTAAAAATAACATCTAGCAATGAAAACAAAGCCTGAGTCATAAATGCTTTGATGTGCCCTTTCCAGTTCTGGAATGAACATGCTGAAACACACTGCACTGCTTGAAAGCATCATGGCCTGAGAATTGCAAGTGTGTTATGGACAGAGGTGCATGTGGCCACGGCCGCCCTATGGTGGTGTGGGTGGCGGTGATGCTGCCTGACCATGTGCTCACGGTGCAGCATTGGGCACAGGGGTCCCAGAGCCACTGACCCGAGGGAGGAAGGCGTTTCTCAGGGAGCTCCCTTTGCTGTGCCTGCTGCTGGGACAAGGTGATGTGCTGGTCTGGTGCACCCAGCACAGCACTCTGGTCATTGTGGGCTTGGGATGGTGTCTGTTCTGGTCATAGTCTGTGGTACCCAAAAGAACTGATACTGAAGACTCAGACTAAACTGCAGTTTAATGGAGAGCTTTTATACCCTCAGGCGTAAAAGCTAGATAGTGTGCTAAAGAGGTCCATTTCCCTACAAATGGGAGATGTGGGTGTAAATTGGATGTGTTTAATGATGAGATCAAAACTGTTGTTAAAAATGTTTGAAGTTTTGGATTCTTCATTACAGTTTATGCAAAAATAGAACATTGTGGCATTCATTTTGAGCTACTGGTCTTTCAGAATTCACCCTTATTGAGAGCTGTGGTCTGAATTAAAACTGGTGGTGGCACTTGATTAAAGTTTCTATAAATGGGGAATTCCCGAGTCATACTTTAAAGTATAAGTAACGCACATGATTTACGGAAAGGGACAGTGATACCGATTACTTCTTTTGTTCCTGTTTTTGGTTGCTTTATAAAAATCCACAGTAAAATGATTTTTTACAAATTATTGTGTTTCACGTTGTTGTGTGATATTTTGTAACTGACTGCAGTGGAGAAGCAGAGGGCAGTGGGCTGCGTGCTTAGGAAGTAACTACTTTGTGACTGGGAAAAATCAGATACGGCATGAAAGGTGTTCTCAGTTTTGTTTACTCACTCAATCTTATCCTTCTGGAAAAGCTGCACTTCAGTCTAGTTGTCAGTGCAGGGTGTTGAGGAGGCTGACGTGGGGCTCCCAATCCTTGAGGTGCATGTGCAGCCGAGGCTCGCACGGGGCTCTGGGGGCTCCTCCTGGGCAGCGCTGAGCTCTGGGGTAGGGCCACTCAGAGCTGTCCTGATCACCTTTCAGCTTGCCTACCCCTGTGCACCTTCGCCTTCATCTCCCCTTGTTTCAGATTGCTGGTATTGCCACAGTGAAGACATCTCTAGTAGGAAGGGAAATGCAGATAAAGTGAAATAATCCATTTGTTTGTAGCGTTTCAAGGTTGTTCCTGGTGTCTTATTTAACCCATCTCTGAAGATGTAAATTTCAGTGCAGGAACGCTCATACTGCTTATCTCTCTTCGTAGCTTCCAATAAAGGCCAGCCAGCAGAATACCCACACCAAAGTCAGCACGGAGCACAACAAGGAGTGTCTCATCAACATTTCCAAGTACAAGTTCTCTCTGGTCATCAGTGGTCTCACTAATATCTTAAAAAATGTTAATAACATGGTAAGTTCTCTCATTTTGGATTGCTGGATGATTCTCATTTATTCACATTACACCATGTCTGCAAAGAGTCACTGAAGCGTATTCAAAATGTTGATTGCGTTTTACTCTTACATGTTTTCTTTTCATGTTCTTATGCGATTGCGTTCACCAACAGTACCGTGTTACAAATGAAGACAGGGAGATCACTGTGTCAGAGAAATCCAAGGGAAAGTCGTGCTTAAGGGGAATCCTCTGTTATTCATGGGAGGGGTCTGTAGCTGGGAGGGTTGTAGGCAGCTAAGGGAACAGTGTGCTGGGCCTTTGAGCAGTGTTTGGGTACCAGCTGTGCAAGCTGGTGGGATGCACCACTTGTTGGGAGATGAGGAGGATGCTTTCTGTTGCCTGGAAAGGTGCTGCAGGTAGCTGGGGAAGCAGTGCTTGCAGCCGTTTTAGATGAGGAATGCAGCAGAGTAAGGGAGCTGCTGAGCAGCAGTGCTAGGAGGGTTTTTCTCAGCTGTCAGTGCATGACCTGTCAGGAGCTGTGTTGAAGCTCTCAAAACCTATGTAGCATATGCAGAAAGACCTAGTTAAAAATATTAATTAAAAAAATCAGTGTTTGCTTTGCGCTGAGGAGCAAAGCTTTTTTTTCCTCTGTTCAGTGGGGTGAGCTACTGTGCGGATCAGCATTATTTGTAAAGGTATTAAGAAAAAGATTTGTAGGGTTTGCACTGTGCCAAAAGTTGCAGTTAGTTTTGAGCTAACCTCTCGAGCAGTGTGAAATGTTTGAGAGGAGCCTCATAAAGCCCACGGCTTTATGTCGGTCTGTGGGCTCAGGCAGTAGTACTGATACAGTTCTGTCGAAATGTTTTTGCATTGTTTTGCTGTTTCCGTATTGTTGGAACCAGTCACTACTGGCAGTACAATTGGGCGATAGCTTAAGTACTGGATGGATCTCTACCTCCATCCTGTTTCTGAAGTGTGGCATCTTTTTGGAGAGTCTCATGTTTCTTCCTGTGGTCTGTGATAAATTTAGCGGCTCTTGAATAAGCTTGTAGATGTAGATTTGTTGCAACATCATTTCTGTTAAGTAAGATGTTGGCAATGAAATACATAATTGGAAAAGAGTCAGCAGTAATTGATACCAAAATAGTTTCTGACAAGGTGTAACCTTCATTTCTGAATAGCTTACAGGTCTGATGAAGGCAAGGGAATGCAGTGCACCTTCACTTGTATTTTGCGGTTACTGCTTGTTCCTTATTAGATTTGGCACTGCAGACAGAGATATTTCTTCAACAATAGAGTTTTAATTCCTGTTTTAATCAATTTATTTTTTTTGCTGGCTATATTTCTGAACTTAACTTTAGAGCAGTAGAGGAGCCATAATTTTCCGTGCAATTCTGCAACATTACTTCAGTGCGTTACAAGTCAAATTTGTGCCACTCAGATCCATATCCTTTCTTCTTCCAGAGAATATTTGGAGAAACTGCTGAAAAGAACTTATATCTATCTCAACTGATAATCTTGGATACACTGGAAAAATGTCTAGCAGGGGTGAGTAGGTTTTCATAAGCATGGTATCAAGTGAGCTAAGAGAGTATAAGTCAAATGTAATCATTTATTACTGGTACAAAAAATAAAATGTAGCTCATTTAGAGCAAAGTAAGATTAATTCTGTTTTAAAAAGACTAGAAGTTTTCATATATGAAAGTTATTTACGTAATTGATAAATTAAGGATTTGTGGGCTGTTTTTTCCTGCCTAAAATTAATGACAGTGACTTCAGGTAATAATGGTTGGAAATATTTTTCCATCTAAATAGATTCAAGCAAACCTGTGAACTTGCTCTTCTCAGTGCTCAGCTAATTTCTGCAGTTATAAATAATGATTTTCATGTAATAATTTGTTAGAAAATTGCAGACAACTGTATTCTGTGAGACAGATGAGACATGGGGTAAGGGGGGGCACGCAGGTAAAGAGTTGGACTTGGTTATCTAGCCTAGCTAGATTCCTCTAAACTTTGAATGCATGTGGCATATTCCACTTAAAGTTTATTGTGGGTTTCATTTGGTAAAGTAATTTTATTTCAGTTTTTTTTTCTAATTGCATTTACAGTAGAAACTTTGCCATCACTACTCTAAAATTTACTTCTGCAGGTGCTTCCTAGTTTACATTAGTTAACTCTGTTCAAACTTCCACTGGGAGTCCAGTCCTGAGGCTTCCAATCAGAGCTGTGCTGGAAGACAGTTTGCTATTACCTTTGGGATGTGAATGGTTGTACAACTTACTGTGCTAAACTGTGTAATTGCAAAGCCAAGTTTCACTGTGAACAAAATTTGCAAATCTGTGGTTTATTCCTTTAACAAGAAAGGGATTTTTTTTTAAAGCTGTGTTCCTGGTTGAATATCATGAAATAATCTAAGCTCCTTGCTGTTTCTCTGTTTTTGAAAGTTCTTTCTTTATAAGGTAATAACTGTATATTGTGGTTAGGTTGTCAAGCAGTATATCTTACAGTAAGCAGTAAAACAGGCTCAGTGTTTGTGTATTCATTGAAATTCACAAAAGATCCAGGTAAATACATTTTGCATAATAAAGTACAGCTGTAAAAGCTGAAGTAAATATCTCCTTTGGTTCATTTTCCGTCTTTCATGTAGCGAATCAAAGGAGAACCCCAAAAACCCCTTTAATTTCTGAAATTAATTTCTTTAGAAATTTCTTTTACATATTTTGCTTGAAACATCAGTGTTGTTTTTTTTCCTGATGCACAATGATACTTGAACGGCCTAAAATTATGCTGAATGCTTCTTGCTTTGTCCATTCAGATGAGAGCAAGTTGAGCCAGTATACGTATAGTGAGACTGAGCCAAAGTTCTATACAAAGAGCGTTGTGTTCTGTGATATCTTCAGATGTATTTCTTGCTCACTGTTCTTGCTCAATGTTTCATCAAGTTCTCATGGCAACAGAGCTCAGGTCAACGAAGTGGGAGTCTCTGAAACTTCCCAATTCCCTATGGTAAATTCATTGGTAGATTTTTAGAAAGCTTTAATGCTGACCCTTCTGTTAAAACTTGTTCTTACTAGAGCAAAGTTTTACTTCAAATTCTTTTGTAAATAGTTTCCTTATGTCTCATACTGTACAAACTGGCAAAAATTGAATTTTTCTTTTACAGGAAATTTGAGACACTTTTTGACTCTTATAGAGCAATTCCAGGGAAGAGGAACAGAGAAGCACCTCTTTTTCAGTTCATTTAAAAAAAAATTTGCTTTTTAAAATATAGGGCTCAGAATACTATCCAAAAGAGAAGTAAGGGTGAGTCTGTGCCCTTTGGGCTACCATTCTAAGCCAAGGTAGTTAATGCTTTACACGTGTTGACAGGGAACATTACTCAAAAAGGTAATATATTTTACTTCAGATATGAGTTTGGTATTTTGCTTCATGATATCGGTCAACTTAGCGTCCTACGTATTTTGGAGACTAATCCAAAACTGTAACCTGGTTTGAATGATGTAGATTATTGTTCAGATGGGAAGAATCCTTTCCTGTGTAGCTTACTTACACTATGGTCAGCGGTAGCATGCAAGTGGAATTTGAAATCAAGATTCAGATCCTGTCCTTCTAGTGGAAGATGCTCCGTTCTTTGCCTTCGAACCTAGAAAATGGAATATCATGAAATACCAAATGTTTATTTTTAGCAACCGAAGGATACGATGCGACTAGACGAGACTATGCTGGTAAAACAGTTGCTGCCAGAAATCTGCCACTTCATCCACACTTACCGTGAAGGGAACCAGCATGCAGCTGAACTACGTAATTCTGCCTCTGGGGTTCTTTTTTCTCTTAGCTGCAATAACTTTAATGCTGTGTTCAGCCGCATTTCCACCAGGTAGGTGTTTCAGTAGCTTGACTTAGCCAATGTATTAGAACACCTGCTAAAAAGAAGTGTCTAGAACATCATTCGTGAACTGTGGTCTTTCATTTTTGAGAAATGTTTACCGTTTAAATGGTATTTAGTGAAATTCCCTCTACCTTTCGAACTTTTACTTGACTTCCGGGTTAGAAAAGGTACTGGTTTCTTACCTGTTCTGGGTTACTGTCAACATGCTTCTTGAGCTGTGTTTATTGCTCTTTTTACCTGCTTTTGTAAGTCCAAGTTAAGTGCTATTGTAAAAAGAGGCAGCGATGACTCAGATATGCATTGCTATAGCCTAAAGTTGAATAACCTCTTGTGGATGTGAAGTGTTGTGGAGAAAAGGGATACTGAAGGTAATGACCTGTATCCAATTTTTAATGAATTTAGAATACAGAATTCCACAGCTCTGTTGGAGCCCCAAGACTCCTCCCCTTCCTCACTTTTCCTGCTTGAAGGTTATTATGTTCAGCTTTCCTTACTCCTGAGGGGGACAAAAGAGCTGGACTTGAGCATTGTTTGTTAGTTGTTGGAAAAGACCCATTTGTCCTCTGACAAAGAGTATCTCACACAGCATTTACTGTAAAAATAACTTAATCTTTTATACTATTCCAAGTTTCCATCTATTCTTTGCTCTTTTTGCTGTGCTCTGGGCCTTTCTTATGCTTCAGCATTGACAGTGATGTTTTTTGAAAGGTACTTGAGGTGGCTTACCTCTTATCACACTTGTTACAGCCAACAGAACCCGTAGTGTATTTAAAGTGGATGTTGTGCACCCTTATTTTGCTTAATAGTAATTAATATGCCAATTAATTGAAACAAAAGTTTATATATTCCTTGTAATGTGAAGAAAATTCCATTCCAACATTTTTTGAAAATAATTGCATTTTAAAAATAAAACTAAAATTTATATGAATTTTTATGTATTTTAAAACTTTAAAGGAGCCTTTAATTACTTAAAAATGTTTTGAGAGTGTAGACTTGGCAGCTAACATGGAGGATGTAGTTTTACTTGGTAGGTTGATTATGTTCTGTTGCTTGTGGAAAAGGAAATAATTTCTATTGCTCCTTTTATATGAAATATTTTTTAGCTGAGACTTTCTGACAGTCTTTGGGTTTAATCTGTGAATCCATACTTACTCACGTGTGTGTAGCATAGATTACTTCTCAAGCTCTAAAATCCTTCCTAGCACCAGTTTGACCGTAATGTAGTGCTTTTCTCCCCTGACCTGTTTTTCTCTTCAGCATAGCTTGCTCAGAAATAGTTAAATACTTGACCAATTGTTGCTGATCTCCACAGGGGTCAGCTTGCCGACAGTTAGCATTGCTGATCTTTTGACCTGTGCTTCCTGTTTAGGCATATTTCTAGGCCTTGTACAGCAGCTGGGGGACTTTTGGCACGAAAAGCACTGCAGTGGGGACCTTCCCATTCCCAGCGTGGGCTGTTAAGTTTCCCTGGCGTTGAAGAAATGAAGAGCTGCTTTTGTGTGTAGTACTAGAAATTGCATTCCTTGTCAAAAACACATCTGTAGCTTTGGAACTAGACATGGCAATCTTTAGTTTGTGAGAACATACAGTTTAGTTATTGGTGGCCTGGTATCTGTTGAGCTGCTTAGTAAATTGTCCAGTACAAAACTATGAAAAGGTGCCATTGGATTTAGAATGGTATGATTAAATTTCATCCTGTTCTTTTGCACCAAATAACAAGGACTTTCAGCTTACAGAGAGTGATTGTAGCTCCCTTCTGTGCTATTGAGTGGCATCAGTCATTGTTTTACTCTTGAGAAATTAGCAGGGGCAAGACTTGCTGCTAAGGAACAGTAGTCTAAAGGTGTCATGACTCCATCAAGTGAATAATTTGGATGAAAAGATGACAAGAGTACAGCTACAATATGGGAGACAGCAGAAGGATTTAGACAAATCTTGGCTGTAAACAGGCTGTCACCAGATGATATTGGTGTCTTTTGTGAGACTTACCACTGGTATTTCTGGATCTGTTCTCAGTATGCGAATGAAACAGGACTTAATGTTAACTGTTAATTTTGCAAAATCTGTCTTTCATTTCTAAATCTGGAAAAGTTTATCTGAGAAGATCATAGTAGATGAAGAGATCATTTATTATTCTGTTGCTCTGCAAATGTATAGAATCATAGGTGTGTACATGTACCTATCTGGCATCATCTGATGGAGAAGTTAATTTACTTTGCATATTTTTAGGTTGCAGGAACTTACCGTTTGTTCAGAAGATAATGCTGATGTTCATGATATTGAACTTTTACAGTACATCAGTGTGGATTGTTCAAAACTAAAACGACTCTTGCAAGGTATGATGGGGACCTGTTTTTTGTAACACTTATCTGAATACGTTTTGTTACACAATGGTATTGATACATACAACTTTTTGTTGCTGCTTTAATCCAAATATTCTATACATTTTTACAAACTGCCTACAAGTATCCGAGTAGCTTAAAAGTATTAGTTTAAAAGGTGAGGCTTTGCACCTCCCATGTTTATTAACTTTCTTTGCCACTTTTTAGAATACGTTTCTCTTTAATGCAGAGATGTTTTACCTTTACAGAGACTGTATTCAAGTTTAAAGCCCTTAAGAAAGTAGCTCAGTTAGCTGTTATCAACAGTCTTGAAAAGGCAAGTATTATTCATTTTGTTTCATCACTTGCAGTTTTTTTGTAACTTAAAAGTATGTGCAATTCAGAATTTTACTGTAAAATATGCATTGGTGCATCCCTTTGCATATGTCTTGCAAGAAATGTTGAGTTGTTAGAAGTAAGAGTAAAATCTTTATTTAAATACATACTTTCAAAAAACATTTTTTAAGCTCTGAGATGTAAAGATATTGTGTGTTATCTGCAGGCATTTTGGAACTGGGTGGAAAATTATCCTGATGAATTCACAAAGCTGTATCAAACGCCACAGACTGATATGGCCGGTAAGGCATAACAAATGCCATATTGTTCAAAAGATGGTTTTAACTTTTTCCTATTAAGTCATGAGGGGTTTGTGGATATTCTGAGTTGGTTTTGTTTTCCCACAAGGCATCCCCACATTCATTTTGTGTCTTTTTTGCTACTTGTCCATCCTGCATGTAAGAACAAATTTCTGTCAGCCTTTTTCAGGATGGGCAAGAATGTATTTCTGCTTTCTTTCCTGTCCCAACTTTTAATGAGATTCATTTTGTGGTTCAGAACACAGAGAAATAAAACCCCAGAGATGTACAGTATTCAGATGTGTATTTTTGTTCTTGATATAGGAAAAACAAACTTGTTAGAAAACATCAGCTGTATTTACCGATAGTCCAAAAGGGATGAACGTTAATATTTCCAGATAAGCTCAAAGTGGCTCGATCCCATTTTATCTCGGGTAGCATGTTAGTAATGTGCAAAGCAGAACTTTTTTCTGTGTAGGTAGAGATATCACTGCTCTCTTATTCCTGTCTTTTCATAATTAAAATCAGTATTGAACTTGAGGTTGTATTTTATGCAGATTGTGCAGAGAAGTTGTTTGACTTAGTGGATGGCTTTGCAGAGAGCACGAAACGTAAAGCAGCCGTGTGGCCACTGCAAATCATACTCCTGGTCCTGTGTCCAGAGATAATTCAAGATATAGCAAAGGATGTGGTAGAGGAAACTAAAATGAACAAGGTAAGAAAGTTATCTTAGTCCTGATTTCTAGAAGATGCTTGTCTTTGCTTATTCTGTATTTTATTTTATTATGGCTTTTATACCTAAAGTTATTAAAATTCCATATATAAATTTCTACACCTTTTTATGTTCTCAGCTGTTGTACATTCTTTCATTGTCAATTATTCATGAAGCTAGTATGTCCTAAATAATGTTATTTCAGAACTTGCATGTTTGCTTGGAGATTTGAATCACAGTGTTGGGATTCCCTTGTTTCCACCAGTAGCAAGCTTAGCATTTCTTCTAGCTGTTCTGTATTGTACCATTCCAGGTTTCTGCAGTGTGTGTACAGTATGTTCTGTAATTGTAGTACCTGCAGAAGGAGAATTTGATGTGATTGCAAACATTCTTATTTTGAGTAGACAATCTAATTTTATTGCATTCTGATTGCCCTAGATCATCCAAAATGAATGTGTAATAAAGATAATGCTTCTCTAAAATGATACATCAGGTTGGTTTTTGCAGCCTCAGACTTCTAATCAGGAAATGCAACATTGTTTGGTTTAATACTTAAGTTTCTGAGAACTCTGATCACAGATTACTTAAGCTCTGGTGATTACTGTTACCCATTTGAATTCTGCAGAAACTGTTCCTGGACAATCTCAGAAAAGCACTTGCAGGCCACAGTGGGAGCAGACAGCTGACTGAAAGTGCTGCTATTGCTTGTGTGAAACTGTGCAAAGCGTCTACCTACATCAACTGGGAGGATAATTCTGTCATTTTCCTACTAGTGCAGTCCATGGTAGTGGATCTTAAGGTAAAACTGTTTCCTAATTGCAGTGAAGAAATTTGAATTTTAAAATGCTGAGATTAGCTTCAGACTTCCCCTTAAATGAATACCATGGTATTCTTTAACTGAATATTTTTTTCCTTTTTAAAAATTGCAGCTGAAAACTGATTGAGTTTTTGCAATTCTTAATTTCACTCCCTTATTTTTTTTTTCCTTAATGCTCTGCCTTCTTCCTCCTGAAGTTCTGCATTCTTTTCTTCATTTAGTGCCTCACGGGTGAAGCCATGACACTTGGGTAATTTATTAACTACTTCAGTGCTTCCCAAAGGTGTCGTGTCACAACAGTAGATATTGATAATGTTTGAAAAAAAAAAAAAAGTGTATTTTCTAGATTAGGCTGCATGCTCCTTTTTTTCCTCAGAGTGATGTATTGAAAGTAGAGAAGAATAATCTTGGTGTCTCTCTTTTTTTCTTTTTTCTTCAACAAAAAAAAAAATGTATATAGAATTTGCTGTTTAACCCGAGCAAACCTTTTTCAAGAAGCAATCAGAATGCAGATGTAGACCTTATGATTGACTGCTTAGTTTCATGCTTCCGCATAAACCCGCATAATAACCAACACTTTAAGGTGAGAACACAACATTCTGGTAAGTCATTCTCTGTTTACTGTCAGTGACTTGTCAGTTATCAAAGATGTGCCACCAACAGCTACAAGTTGGTAAACAATTTCAGCTGTGTAAGTGTCCCTTAATGATACATTCCTTTGTGTTTTTGTCTTTTCTTAGCCAGTTAGAGTTTCTCATTCTCCCATCTATACATTTGACAGTTTTGTCAACTTCATTAAAAGGCTCCAGTATGTTATTCAGTGTGATATGTGAGATGTCAGAGAAAAAATGTGTTTGTAAGTGGCTTTTATATAATATTTTCATTGCAGATTTGCCTGGCACAGAGTTCCCCATCAACATTTCATTATGTACTGGTAAATTCACTCCACCGAATAATCACAAATGTAAGTTCTGGAAGTATTTAATTAGCCCAGCTATCTGTGGCTTCTATTCTGATCCATAACTGCTTATGAAATACAATTTAAATAGTAGACCAAATCTTGTTGTCTGTATCCGTGCCACCGGAGTTGCTTGTTAATAGACAATCATGTGCAAATGTTAGTTCGCACTGTCCGCTGGTTGGGTTCTGCGTTTGAGAGGTTTTCCTGGTCAGTATGAAAATGGAACCAGTCAGTGCTGAGCAGCCGGCCATACTTACTATACATAATATTTTTCTATTTCATTTATCCCAGCATGATGATGAGAACACTGTTTAAAAAAAAGTTAGGCATTTTGACAAATAGAGAAGAATGTACTGCTGCAGATGTGGTGGTGTATCTGGAAGAGAAATAATGAAGTTATTTTAAGTATAATTATATTGCTATGATATTTGTATGTTTTCAAATTAATTGCTATGTTTTACTTATGTTTAATGTGTTGGATAATAGAGCTCTTCAGATATTTTCAAGCACTTAGAGTATCACTTCTCTACTTTGCTTAGTGTATCAGAATGAGTTGAGCACATGTTAAGTGTTTAAAGTATTTAACCAGCTGTCTGTATCCTGAAATCTACTCTGGTTTCCTGAATTTTCAGAGTTCGTGTTTGTTCAGAAGAACTGTAGTAAGCAGCTAACGTGGAAGCATTGCTTCTGTTACAATTCATTTAAATATTACCAGTATTATGGCTAAAATGAAAAACTAACATCTGTAATATTGTGTAAAACACTCATTAGTTATAGTAAAGCTTTCGCAACTTTTAGAGGTCTAAGATAATTGTAGAATGAGTAAACCATAACGTAGCTCAGATTACTGGTGTACCTGCTGAGTGTTTCTGTATTTTCCTTCCAGTCTGCATTGGACTGGTGGCCCAGGATCGATGCTGTGTACTGCCATTCCATGGAGCTTCGCAGCATGTTTAGTGAGACACTTCACAAAGCTATTCAGGGCTGCGGGGCACATCCAGCAATTCGCATGACTCCGGTAAGACTTGTTAAGAAGTTGGTAAAACACAAAGCCATGTCTCCATTCCATTTTGGCTTTTTATTCATGAACTTTAGACTGGAAACTAGAGGGGGAAGAACATTACAATCCAAAAAGCAACAGAGAGCCGTACATGCTCTGTAAACTTCCCAGCTTTTGGTGTATTGACTAGCTGTTCTGGTCCATAGTGACTTAGGTTTCTCAGATTTCTTCATGCTGCTTTTAAACTGGCAGCTTAGAAGTATTCTGTAACTGTCCTCTGTGGCTAACCATTCATTTTAAGCTTTCTTGCTCTGTGAATAGCTAGATAATGTATCCCTTTCTGTTTAATCTGGAAAACAGAAGTATTCTGTATGTGAGGTTAATTTCTGAAAACTGGAATGCTTTTACCATGATTGGCATGACTATTTCTTCATTTTGTCTTGCTTGCTTTCTGGTGAGCAAGTTGACTGTTTGGTCTTGGTGACAATGTCAGTGATAAAGATCTTTCAAACATTGTGAAATGAAGTCAGTATTCTCGTTTTTCTTAGAAGGAATTTTGAGTGAATTCAAATTTGTGGTTCATCCAGGTTTATTCAATAAGTTCACATGCAACCGCATTTCCTTCTGATCTTTTCGTGTAGGACTTCGGATGTGTCAAGTCAGCTCACTGATGTTCTGAATTGTCACAGTGTGTTAGATGTTTGTTTTTAGAGGAAGGCCTAAAATTATGCATGAAAATACTCCTTATTGGGCTTCTCATATGAAAGAAAAATGATCAAAATACCTTTTGTTGAAAGCTACAACTTGTTTAACTTGCTTTTTACATGTGTATGTTCATCTGTTGAGAAAATAGCAGGGGTGTTGTAATGTCAACTCTGACATTGATTGGTGGTGCTTTGTCTTCTGCTTCTTATTTTCTGTTCTTATTGGCTGCTGTCGCTCATGGTCAGATGCCAACCAGTCACTGTTTTGCATGGCAGTGGGCCTCTGTTGCTGTAAGTATGACCCATCGTAACTACCGCAGAAAAGCCTTTCGTTGCTCTGACTTTTCTGTGCATAGTTACTGCTGCAGTCACATCACTTCATCTCGGACACAAAAGTTGGAATGCTTTCTGTGGAGCACAGGACTGGAGGAGACCGCTTCTGCTGGTCTGGCAGTTGCAGTGTCATCCCTTACACAAACTTGTTTCATTGGTAAAGGCTTTTTGTTGGATCTGTTCTGTTCTTTCTGCCCCCTACATTTCCACCACAATGCTCTTCCAAAATCTCCCAGCTCTGTGGTTAGAACTGTTTTCTAATTTCCAGCCTAAACTTATTTATGTGTAACTTATCCCCATGTGTTCTTGTTCCAGTGTTGTCTATTAGCTTCAGACTGGTGCAGACAGTGGTCGTGTCCCTGTCTTTAGTTTTGATAGCGTGAAGTAAATAAATGCTTCACAGAAGCTGATCAGCTTCTTTTGCCATGTGTCTCTTCTCTCTTACTGTAGCAAACTAAGGTTTTGCACAGAATGAGTTAGCCCTACTAGCATAGTATCAATTTCTTAATCAGATACTTTGTGTGGTAGATTTTATTCTATTTTCATATATACTCACTGGGCAGCAAAATAGTGCGAACTTTGAGCATTTCTGGAAGAATTACATTCTACAACATCGTGTATATACTTATATATAAGTTAACTTATAAGTTAACTTGAGGATGATTTTGAGCTAGTTTGTTTTGCTGTTCAAAATTAGAACTTGTTTTTTGTCTTCACTAAACTTGATAAAATCTCAATTAAACATTGACAAATAATAAATTAAGATAATTAAAAAGCTGAGTTTCTAAAATGTTCTGTCCTGTGTTGAATATCCACAACATTTTTTTGTACCATTTACTCTCAACTATTTTGGGAGCAGTAGGCAAAAATACTAGCTTAGTGCCTGCTGATGGAGTTTGAAATTAATGAAAATATAAATTCTGTACATTTACTGGAGAGAGATGAAAATCTTCTGTTTGAGCATTTTGGGGTCTGGTTAATGCAAGTTCATGGATGTATTATGTATTTTTTTTTTTAATATATAGAGAGAGGTGAAGGCAGAGAGATGCAGGCATTAGCATTTGTCCATATTTTTGTTAAGGTGAAGATGCTGCAGTCATTTGCTGTTCACTTTGGTGTGTTGCGCACGTTGTAGGATTGATGCATACTCTGTTTTGAAAATCCTTATGATGAGTAGCATCCATACACACGTATTTCACAGCCAGCACTGTGTATGACCGTTAGTTAAATGTATTGGTCATATTGCTAACTGGGTTCTGCTGTGTGAACGGCAGTGGTAGAAAACGGTACAGTTCACAGTAGAGTGAAGTCAGAGTACCTTATATGAATCCTTAATACATACCTTACAACGTCCTCCATTTCAGATGAGGAGGCTGAACAGTACAGGAACAGTTACTGATTCTTCAAATGGAACTAGCATTTTTTAATTAGAAGATGCACTGTGTACCTTGTGACAACTGAAAGGCACTCTTTTTTCAGACATCATTTATTTGAAAATGCTGTCGTCCAGACTGTAAATATGACAGAAAATAGCGTGTTGCCTTTGGGGGAAAAAAAAAGTTCCTTGTCCTCTCATGTATTCAAGCTTACTTGGGACCTTTTTTTCTCTCAGAACAGCTGAAATTGCTCTAAATTCTTATTATTTCTTCTACACACTTTTCATTTGCATAGTTTGTCTTATGCAGAGTTTTTCTTACATCTACCTGCAGCTCACTAAAATATTTATTAGTTAAAGATGTAATAGTGATAGCATATGCTATTTAATGGGGTTTTTTAAGCAAAAGTCCATGCAACTGTACTTGAGTGAATTGAATATACCTTTTAACTCTTTCATGAGTTATAGGTAATATAAACAATAATGCTTCATAAGGTGTTTAATTATAACTACTACATATAGTACCTTACTGACAATAACTCTGGTTTTTCTTCCTGTTAGAGTCTTACATTTAAAGAGAAAATGACAAGCCTTAAATTTAAAGAAAAACCTACTGACTTGGAAACCAGAAGCTACAAGTTCTTGCTGTTATCCTTGGTAAAACTGATCCATGCTGATCCGAAGCTTTTGCTGTGTGTAAGTATATTGAATATTTCATTCAAATAGTAGAATTTATTTTCAAAGTTTCTAAATGAATAAAAATTAAAAATATAAACATGACATCTGGGACACTTCCCATCCTTCCCTTCCACTCATTCTTTTCATCTGCACTGTCAAAGCAAAAAGACAACAAGAATAAACTAAAAGATCTTACAGAACTGGAGGAATACAGTGAAAGGGAACATAAAGCTCTGTAACTGAAGGGAGAAAAAAGGTATTACAGTCATTGTTTCAGTGACCAGAAAGATGGATGCTCTCTTAGTTCTTTCCTGCTTTCTGTTAATGTTGTCTGCGGGTGTTGAGTAAAAGGAGGATTAGAACAAGCGTTCTTTAAAATAAATATGTAAAATTGCTGAAGATTCATTGTAGTGATGGGAGAGAGAACCATAATAAGTCTAATGTTTGAAAGTGCTTTCTTGTGAATTCACATCAGAATGAATATTTTGTTCTTTACAATGTTATTCTGTGACTCTGTAAGTCTTGTGCATCAAATCTGAAGTATCAGAAGGAAACAATATTGATCAAATCTGTTAGGTGTCCACATGTGGAGGGCATGGGAATGCATTGTTGCCAAGGCTAGGGTAGTATGAGCATCTAACCAGTGTGCTAAACATTTTGCTTTTGTCTGGTCTGTTTATTGTTGAATTTAAAAGTATTTCTGTTGTGTCAAAGGTAGAATATGCAAGGGGTGTCATGGCTGCTACACTATTAAAGATGTGGAAATCCCCTAGTTTAGTTACTAAACTGTTGCTTATCAATCAGTAACATGGTCAGTCATTGACAAGCTTTGCTTCTTAAACTTGCTTTCCTTTTTGCTGTTTAGAATCCAAGGAAGCAAGGGCCTGAGACGCAAGGCAGCACCGCTGAATTAATTACAGGCCTTGTACAACTTGTTCCACAATCCAGCATGCCAGATATAGCACAAGAAGCCATGGAGGTAAGAGGTGAATGCTCTGTATGCCAAATGGTTAGCACAGGCTGTGCTAGACAATTCGAGGCTTTTGTAGAAGCTACAAGATATTGATTAACTATGAAGTTGTGTCTTAGAGATGTGTCTCTATTGATCTTTTTCTGAATGTCTCCTGCATTAAAAGTTTTACAGAAGGGGCTCGTAAGGAAAATTTTAAAATGCAGCCATTCAGACTGCCAGTTGGTGACTGCCCTACACCTCCTAAAACATTTTGTTCTACCCTGGCGTTGATCAAACAGAGTTTGACAGTTCCTCTGTTGCGCTCTGCAGAGTGCCGTTGGGCTTGCACTTTCTCTTCCCTGTTTTGATGATAACTCAAAAGTAAGCACTTAGATAATGGCCAGAAGCTATTGTTGTCAGAGCCTTTGGTTGTGCAGGGAATGCTTACAAAGAGGAAAGTATTTGTCTGTCCTTGGTGAAGAACTTAAACTACGGAAGTCTTGTAGTCACCACTAGAGCCTTACAGATGTAGGATTGCTTGAATTAATATCTTTGCAGTTTGGATCATTCAGTAAATATTAAAGTAAAAACTTATCTGAAGTGAGATGCTATTTTGTTTTGAATTTAGGCCTTGCTAGTTCTTCACCAATTAGACAGCATTGACTTATGGAATCCCGATGCACCTATAGAAACATTCTGGGAAATTAGGTAAGTTAAGTTTTGTAAATAAGAGGAATAGCTTTTGATTTCTCTTCTCTTTTGCAATAGCTGCGAGTGGTTTGGGAAGGCGATGTAAGATCAGCATGAATCGGCACTCTATTGAAGTATTTGTTTTCTGATGATAAAGCTGCATCTTCCTTATGCAATTGGAATTTTAACAAAAATATCAACCAACATTTTGCTGGCTTTCTTAATGGTTCTCTTCAGCCTGCTGTTGAGGTGTAGCAGTGACTGTTGATTTAAAACGTTAAAGGCTTTATCCCTGCATTCAAGTGTTTATCATTTGAATTCTGTTTTATTCTGTGTGGACTGAGGGAGACTAATGCTAAGCAATTCTATAAGTATGGATTTGCTAATCTTGACTTTGAAACTCTCACCTAAAGAAGGTAGTAGTTGGCCCTGGCCTGTGGTCTCCATTTGTCTTTCTCATGTGTTTAAAGAATTTTTATTGGTAAAGTTATCTTTTTATAACTTCACAGCAGCTGTTGCAGTTGATTTATTGGAGAATACTAAGGTAAACAAACAAAGTTCAAGAAAGGTCAGTTACACAAAGAGCTGAACCAAAAACTAGGAGCCTGTAAACTCAGAATTCTAAGAACTGCTTGAGTTGACCAACTTAAGAAGAGTATTTGATGATCTCATCTGATTTGGTACAGGAGGGGTTGTTTTGGAAGAAAGGGTACTAAAGTCTAGGTGGAACACTTTGACTAGCATCAACAAATGGGCCTGCGTGACTGCTAAAGGTGGCTCTATGGGCTTATTACGGGATAGTTTGGGGGCTGAGTCCGACCTAGTTGAGCGATAACTGAAACTCATTACTGTAATTTCAGTAGTAGAAAAGAGTCTGTGGTCTGTTCGGGCTGGGGGAAAATCCCTTTAAAATTGACACTAATTTGGACCCTTTGGCAGTTTTAACAGAGAGTGTGAGGCCTGAATGGATATGAAGAAGGAACATCCCTAGATGTGTTCCTTCCAGAACAGAGTTGAGACACGTTATCAGAGCAGTGTAGGTAAACTTGTACTGCCACTGTCTGTGCTGTATCTGTTCTGTGGATAAATGGAGGACTTCTGAATCGACAGCCCTGGAGTCTGGACTGCTAACAAGTACCCAAACTGCTTAACTTCCTCTAGGGAACTATTGAGGCCATTTGGGCGGTGGGAAGGGTCAGAGGGGATTGTGTCATTTGAAGTACACACCTATATTGTATCTATTATACAATTTAAAAGAAGATCTTAGCGCATCTATAGGATGTTCATGCTTATTGTCTATTTCTACGTAAAATGTAGTAACAGCTTTTTCAAATATTTTGTTATTAGATGATAAAGTTAATGCTTCATTTCATTTTGCTGCAGTTCACAAATGCTTTTTTATATCTGCAAGAAATTAACCAGTCATCAGATGCTCAGCAGTACAGAAATCCTCAAGTGGCTGCGAGAGATTCTCATCTGTAGGAATAAATTCCTTCTAAAAAATAAAGTATGTAAATATATCTGTTTTGTCACTCCCTTTATTTATAAGGTTATTTTTGTAATTGAAGGAGTTTTATGATTGTAGGGGCTGCACCTACACTTTCTGTTTTTCTTGATTTCCACTAAGAGAAAAATGCTTTGTCTTTTGTCGTCTGTGAGAAAATGCTGTGTGAGGCATCCGTGATCAGAATCCTTGGGTGAAGTGAGGTTGTGGATTTCTTTCACTTCAGCTACATGTATTGTTTTACTTGCCTTGAAAATGGTTTTCCAAACCCTCAGTTATTTCTGGGGAACTGATGCCTTATGCTTATTTCCCTAATACAATGGGAAATAATCTGCAAGGTGAGAAAAAGGGGAAGGTGGTTATGAGAAAATGTACTTCTTCATTGGTCTTGTGTTCAGGTGTGTCCTAGAACTTACTTGCTTCTTTCTAATACCAAGAGACTTTTTTTGGAGCCAAACATGCTTTGAAACTGTACTTGCTAGAGTTAAAACCAGACTTTTTGAATTAAAGACCTACTACTGAAAATAAAGGGTTTCTGTTTTTTTTTTCTGTCTGGCTTGCGAGTAGATGTATTAACATGAGAAGATGTTATGTGTGATATGTGATGTGCTTAAAAAGTCCATTGTACCAAGAGCATTTTTATCTTTAAATGAACTTTCTTTTTTCGACTTCAGTAGCTGTGTTATTGATGGAGACTTTGAGTTTGTTTTGCTGCTGAGTGGCAGGCTTTTTCCTTCATCTCCAACATAACGTACATGTGTAAAATCTGATCTCACATGCTGCAGCTTTTGTGAATTTGGAAGACTTTTATGTTTTTCCTTGAAATAGGAATCAGCTGTCCTTGAGACACAGACTGCACTTAATATTGTAATTCTGCTTTCAGTGGAGAAGTACTTGTTAAAAATCTTTCCTCATAATGCTTAGAGGATGATTATTAATATCAGGATAAGAAAAAGGTAGTAATTGTTACTAGAGCTCTGCTTCATATTCTCAGTTTCTACTTTTTTTATTAAAATATAAAGTGTGTAGCAAATTTACAGTACTGCTGAGCTTGGCTTCTTTAGACTCAATTACATTTAAACTATAATTATTTTGGTATGTATTCTGTGGAGTAAAACCAGGAAACCTATTGGGAGGAAAAGGCGTGATGTGCTTACTTCAAGATGATACATTTTGAAGATGGCTCTCAAAATACTTCCTTCTGGCAAGGGAAAGTGTTGTTCTAAGATACTGTTAATGTGGGTATGTTTATAAGGCCCTCTGAGAGCCCACTTGTGAAAGATACTTTGTAAATTTTGAAGAGCTTTTTCCATTCATAAGGTACAGCCTGTCCTGGACCATATTGTTTCAAAAGGTAAGGTGAGTTATTATTTTTCTTTTCTTTCTTCATAGCAATCAGACAGAACTTCCTGTCACTTTCTCTTCCTTTATGATGTCTCTGGAGGTGGAACTAGTCAAATGTCTCTTGACCATGAAGAGATGATGCGCTGTGCTCCTGGAGCCACTCTCAGGAAAGGGAAAGGGAATTCCTCCATGGTAAGTAGTATAAACCTGGAATCTCACTTTTGAAGGTCTTGCATATGGTTGGAATGTACTGCAGAAGATCATAAGATCAAACATTTCAGTAAGATATGCCGGACGGGGTTTTGTGATCTACTGTTTAGGTGCAGGAAAAAGTGAAAATGATATTTTGAATATCTTTTATGAGCAAAAAAATGTTTTTTAGCACACAATTCTCTAGTATCAGTAGGACTTTCATAAGTACGTGGTTATCTTCATGAAGGTAGTTTCTTGCCACTTTGTTTATGCAGTCTCATATACAATAGAGTTCTGATCTTGGTTAGAATTGTTTATTCTTCTGGAATAAAAGCAGATTTCAAAAGCATCTTGGATAAAGCTAAATTTTAGGAGAACTGTCATATTCCTAGGCAATATTACCAAATTTGGAATTTTGTTTCCCAAGGAAAGTACAGCAGGCTGCAGTGGAACACCTATTTGTCGCCAGGCCCAAACAAAATTGGAAGTTGCCCTATACATGTTTTTGTGGAGTCCGGATATTGAGGCAGTCCTCGTTGCAATGTCCTGTTTCCGTCACCTCTGTGAGGAAGCAGATATCAGATGTGGAGTAGATGAAGTTTCAGTTCATAATTTTTTGCCAAACTACAACACTTTCATGGAGTTTGCATCTGTTAGCAATATGATGTCAACAGGTAAGAATGATGAGTCTGGAAAATATCTTTCCCCTTGGGTAATGAGGCTGTTGGATTGGAGTTCTTTAAACAAGTTAAGATTCTCAATTTGAGTGTAACTCCTGCTTTCATTGAAATAGGTGGAACAAAGTGGGAGTTTGGGTGTCTGTGATGATTTGAAAGTGTAACAGGGGGAACCTTTTTCGAAGCACTTTTAAGGGGTTATTTTCCATGTGTTCAAAGTCACTGTAACCTTGTCATTAGCAGCACGCCGATGCAAATGAAGCAATTATCAATCAGCAGCAAAGA